>JABCPU010000113.1:0-177308 GCA_016800925.1 Suillus spraguei
ATATGTGAAAAGGTTGTTAGTGAAGGATATGGTTGAGGGCATGGAAGTTTCGAAAGGAGACACTCACAAAATGGATCTATGCAAGGCATGCCTTGAAGGCAAGCACTCCCAAAAACTGATCCCAGATGTATCAGAGGTCCAGAATCCCCGAATCCTTCACTGGACATATTCAGACCTTTGCGGACCCATATATACGACTTCTCAAGGTGGATATCAATACTTATTTATGTTCATTGATGGCTGCTCGCATCATCTAGTCCTAAAATTATTAAAGACAAAGGATGGAGCTGTCATATACCATACTTCTAATCCCAGATCCGATCGATTCCATATCTGTCCAGTCCACAGATCCTGTCCGGATCACCCATCTGAATGTGCTCACTTCTCGCACCTTAACTCCCTTGTGTATATCTGCATCTATCTCCTTTCGTCATTCCTCCTGTTTCCAGTATTCTGGCTGTGTATATTTCTGTCCTGTGTCACTGATCTGTTACCTGTGTTCATTTCCAATTCATGCTTACTGATCCGCTGTGCATTAACTAATAGACTTCTGTTACACTTCGTACATAGCCCTCGGTCCCAGACTCGTTGATTATTTGTCTTAGATACTTACAGTATATAAACCACTTGTAGATCTCTGTAGAACCTTAGTTCAAATATCATCTTAGATTCTGCTCATTCTGCTTCCTCCGGACTTAAGTCACTTTCTGCTCTAAGTCATCTTCCGAGACTTGGGATTGATTCCTTTAGTCTATATCTCTGACTCTATCTTCGGATAGTCTACCTCTGTTAGTTTCTAGTTAGGAACTCGTTCTGAAGCTAGCCTTAATCCTTGTTCTATCCCTATGCTCCAGATAACTTTCAGACATATCATATCCGATACCTTCGGACATCTGGATCTGTCACGCAACTCCTTCCGGATCTTCGGACGTATACCTACTCCCTGAAATAAGGGGCATTACTTGGGAAAGGGGCACAGTGCACGAACTGAGGCCAAAGCCCTTCAGATCTCTCTACCTTTGAGTATGGTCTTAACAATCTGCATCAGGCCCCACTGTCATATCTAATTAGATCAGGTACGTAGGAATATCAGGTGATCCATATGCTGCTTTGCATCTGAAAAACAGTGCTTTGTATACTTTGGCAATTACATCTTAGTTGGTGGTGACATCAGTGTACGGGGTTGTGGCAAAGCCAACATGGGAGCCGAGGACATCGAACACACTGTAGAAGCGCTGGAGGAATACATAGCCAAGACGAAAGTCAATCCCAGTGCCAGTAGCACTGTTAAGGCCTTTAATGACAAGAAATATACCACTGGGAGTACCCTCAATTATGTAGTTGAGCTGCCAGTCTGAGAGCTGTTAGATATTATATAGTCAACCCCTGTAAGGTAGTATATAATGCAGAGTAGATATAGATTTCTTAGTCTTACTTCAAGGCTAGTATGCCTGCACTTTCAGTTCTTATGGTTCTCACATGGTTGGAGACAAGAATGGAAAATGGGAAGCTGTTATTACAGGTGAAAATGGGCTCCTTATATACCTTTTGAGGCCCTGCTTACTAAGCATGATTCTACACAAAGATTGGTAAGAAACCTTCCTATTTAGTGTGTTGAGTCAGCTGATTTTACTAAGTACATTATAAATACAGTGAATTCTTACAAAGAATAACAAAAGGCTGTTGAGTCATCTCAGGGATTGATCATGCAAAAGCTGACAAACCAAGCCTTTTGGGTGAGCTTACTCATCCTTTTTTACTAAGTAGATTACAAATAAAGTTCAAATCTTACAAAGATCTTACAAAGCATGATAAATCATGACAAAACATGATGAGTCAAGTCTGAAAGTCATATAAATCATCAAATTTGAGAATAGAAAGTTCTGGAATAAAAATGAAAGGGGATAGAATATGAAGGAACTAAATCAAAGTGAAGTAAAGTAAATAAATAAATAAAAGACAATCAAAGTGTGAGCAAAAATATAGGACAACTTAGAGATATAGTATGCACTGTTGGATCTTTCCTATCATTCCCTTTTATATATTAGCTTGGTATGAATCTCATACCATGTATGACACTGGATGCATTGAAATGGTCCCGGCTGACAAGGTATGAGGCCTGATGCCAAGCATACCATCACAAGGCATGCCCAACGGTAATGGTCCAGGAGTGGCTTGTGTTCAAGATAGAAGTGACACACAGGAATGAACAGATGGACTCAGATGACGACTAAACCAAAAGAATGTATACTTCAGTCTCGTGCTAATAGAGCAGCAGACTGAAGTGTTACCAACTCTGTCTGTATGTACTTGCATGATTAAATAAGCTGTACTCACCACTTTAGGAAAACAATAACTAAAACAACATGCCCACTCGGCGAGTTTTCCGCCACTCCATACTCCCATTCCTCTAGTGAACCTCTCATGCTTTTCTCGACTTAATGATTTTGTCAAGACATCTGCAACCTGTGTGTTCATGGGAATATACTGCAACTCGATCTCTCCAGTCTCGACTCGCTCTCAGATGAAATGATAGTGGAGCGCAATATGTTTCATCTGGCTCTGGAAAACAGTGTTCTTTGCGAGGGATATAGCAGATTGGTTGTCAACAAGGATGCGCCATGCTCTGGGTTTGGGATATGTTGAGCTTGTTCAAAAAGGTCCGTACTTATATTGCTTCTCTCATTGCTGATGCTGCTGCCATATACTCCACTTCTGTGCTCGAAAGAGCCACAGAGTCTTGTTTCTTTGACGACCAACTCACCACACCACCCACCATGACAAACATGTATCTGGTGATTGATTTTTGATCATGTGTGTCTGCAGCCCACTGTAGGAAATACATTCTCTTGACCTTGGAAGGTGAGTCTATTAGTCGCCGTTTTGTGCAGATAACGATAGATGCGCATTAGTACATTCCAGTGCTCTGGTGTTGGCTTTGCTGAGTGTTTGCTCAGTGCGCCCACTGGATATGCAATGTCTGGATGTGTCGCTAACATAGCGTACATCAAGGCTCCTAAACTGGTGCAAATAGATTTGCACTGTCAGCTACAGGAAACTCAATGTGAGGAAGGAGGAGATATGAAAGCACACTTTGGAGAATTGTACTGACTTCACAAATCACTAGCGGGGATGGGAGTGTCAATTGATGACAAAGATTTTTCAGCCATAATTATGGGATCTCTCCCAGAAATGTATAGGCCCCTACTCTCATCCATTAATGCTGCAGCTCAAATCTCGCAGAAGCCCCTTACCTCATATGAGCTAGTCAATGTTATAACCAAAGAGTATGAGCATCAACAGTGTTAAGACCATACTCAAAAGGTAAAGGACCTGAAGGGCTTTGGCCTCAGTTCATACACTGTGCCCCTTTCCCAAGTATTGCCCCTTATTTTAGAGGGAAGATATATGTCTGAAGGTCCAAAGGTGGTCGTGTGATGGATCTGGACGTCTGAAGGTAATGGACATGTCATGTCCAAAGGTTCTCTAGAATGTAGGAATAGAACAAGGTATAAGACTAGTGTCGGACAGAGTTCTAACTAGAAACTAACAGAAGTAGACTACCCGAAGGTAGAGTTGGAGATATAGACTTATAGGAATTAATCCTAAGTCTTGTAAGGTAACTAGAGTTAGAAGGAACTCAAGTCCAGAGGAACAGATTGAGCAGAATCTAAGATATTCAAACTAAGGTTCTATGGAGATTTACAAGTGGTTTATATACTGTAAGTAACTGGTATGGATAATCAACGAGTCCAGGACTGAGGGCTATGTACAGAGCATAACAGAAGTCTATTAGTAAAGGCACAGTGGATCAGTAAGCATGAGTTTGGAAATGAAACACAGGTAACAGATCAATAAGCAGGATGGAAATATACATAGCCGGAATACCAGACACAGGAAAGATACCAAAAGAAGATAGATGCTGGGTTAATAGTGGTGATAGAAGTCAAGATGTAAGAAGGTTTGGATGGGTGGTCTGGATTGGATCTGTGGACCATACGGAAGCAGATTCAATCGGATCTGATTGCATTGGAGATCAGAAGTATGGTATATGACAAACAGCTAAACTGCAGAATGTTGAGGAAAGCTGGAAACAGTGCTTTGTCAGCAAATACAAGTGGAAAGAAGAATCGCACTGGAGATAGCACTAACAAAGATGTTACATGCTACAATTGTGATTGCAAAGGTCATTATAAGGCTGATTGTTGGAGATCTGGAGGAGGAAAGGAGGGTCAAGGACCAAAACAATAGCGGTGGAAGGAAGGAAATTCACAGAAATAAACTGCAAATACTGCTGCTGAATCTGAAAGCAATTTTGCATTTGCTTCATCGGACATGACCAGTATTGTGAAGCAATTGAATGTACCCATTGACCAATGAGGAGCTATCATAGACTCTGGTGCAACATCTCATTTCTCTCCTGATCGTTCAAAATTCATTACCTACACCTCAATTGAACCACAGAAGGTCCATACTACAGACAGATCCACTATTAATGCCATAGGAAGAGAAGATGTGAAAATTGACTTACCTCTAGGAAAGACAAAGACTACAGTCACACTCAGAAACACCCTTTATATGCCAGACATGGCATTCACACTTATATCAGTGAATCGAATCACAGCAGCTGGACTTGCTATCCATTTTGAGGACAGAATGGCCAAAATTCCGTCCCCTGCTCCAAGATGCAGAGTCATTGCAGAGATTCCACAGGTGGATGGCCTACACAGTATTGTTTCTCAATATCAGCATCATGCAAACCTCACAAAAGGAAAAATCACCATACACGAGTTATACAAAGTCCTCGGACACATCTCACAGACAGCAGTACTTGATGCTGTGAAGAAAGGTCTGGTTGAAGGTGTCAAGCTCAACTCCACCTCACAGCCTGAATTCTGTGATGCTTGCACACAAGCAAAGGCATCATGACAGCCTTTTCCTAAAGAGACAAAGAACCAAGCACAGACCTATGGTGAATTAATGCATACAGATCTGTGGGGACCACCCCAAACCATGAGCCTTGGAGGATGTTTGTATTACATCAGTTTTACTGATGACTGCAGCTGTGAGACAAAGATTAGCTTCTTAAAGCACAAGAGCAAAGCACTTACAGCATTCGAACACTACGAGATGAATCTCTCATGTTAGCATCCTGGGGTCCAGCTGAAGAAAGTCCGCTTGGATTGAGGAGAGGAATACTTTAATGCAGAATTTGATAAGTACCTCAAGGATCAAGGAATTTGGTGACAACTTACTGTACATGATTTGCCACAACAAAATGGAGTGGCTGAATGACTCAATCAGACTTTAGTTGAACATGCTCATACTATGTTGATTGCCAAGAAACTCCCAAAATACCTATGGACAGAAACCATCAATTATGTGACATGGTTGAAAAATCATTTACCTTCACATGCTATCCCTGGACACACACCATATCACCTCGTCATGAAATCTACACCAAACTTAGCCCAGGCACATGAAATTTGGCACTTGAGTGTATGTTCACTTACTCAACACTGGAAAGCTTGAAGCACATGCCAAAAAAGCCCTATTTGTTGGAGTTGATGAGGAGAGCAAAGGATATTGGATATATTGGCCAGGAAAACATTGTCTTTCTGTTGAATGAAACATCAGTTTTGTTCCACCCATGGTTGATGAAGTGATTAACATAATAGATGAGGGGGAGTCAGGCCAAACAGCTCCCATGAACAATGTTCACAATCATGTCCAGCACATAACACTACCCCACATTCCACAAACACCAGCACAAGTTCTGAAAACTCCACCTTGAAGCACACAGCCACTCCCTCTGCCAACAGCACCAAGAGTTACTTGAATATGACCCCCTGCAGGATACTATCAAGCCTCAAATAATGGTGAAAATGTATCTATAGCATTAGAAGACTTACCAGATGAAACAGAATCTACTATTCAGTAGGTCATAGCAGCCACTGAACAAGAGCTAACTTTGAAGGAGGCATTAAGTGAATCAGATGCAGTAGAGTGGCAGGAGGCAATCAACTATGAAATTAGTCAACTAGAGAAACTCAGAACTTGCGAAAAGGTACACCCACTTCAAGGCATCAATATCATACCTTGCCATTTTATACTGGCAACCAAGAAAGGACTGGATGGCGAGAAAATTAAGTTACAAGCACAACTAGTAGCAAATGGCCAGCATCAAGAACAAGAACTTAATTACTCTGAAACATTCCCACCTACCTTAAATATGTCTGCAATTAGAATTGTTCTAACAATGGCAGCATGTAAAGACTGGGAAACACATCAAGTTGACATCAAAAGTACTTACCTAAATGTAACACTCAAAGACGATGTGTATATGAGGGCACACCTAGGATATTTAAAGCTAGGAGAAGAGGAAAAGATCTTAAACTGTTGTACAACCTATACAGACTAAAACAAGCTGGATTCAAATGGTCAGAAGAACTGGAGAAATTCTTTTTAGAAGCAGGATACACACGCTCACAAGTAGACCGAGCTATGTATTTTTGGCATCAAGAGGATGAACACACTGTCATAACAGTATTCATTGACAATATGGCCATAATGTCAAAACATCTAAAGCATATCATTAGCTTCAAAGAAGAACTTTGAAAGTGATTTGAAATTACAGACTTAGTAGAGCTTACCTGGTTGCTGGGACTCAAAGTGGAAAGAAATAGAGAGGAACAAACTATCACACTGTCCCAAGAAGCATATGTGAAGACCATTGTTGAATGATTCCATCTCGTGGATGCCAAAGTCACCCAGATACCTATGGAAGCAGGAGCAAGTCTAGGAAAAGATCACCTGCCAGGCTCTCAATCAGAAATATCTGAAAATGTACCTTATCAATGTGCAATCAGATCATTGATGTATGCAGCCACTAGCACATGTCCAGACATAGCATTCCCAGTGGCCATATTATCACAATTTATGTGAAATCCATCAAATATACACTAGGAAGCAGCAAAATGAATCATATGCTATATAAAAGGAACAAAGGAGATGAAGCTTACCTTGGCAAAAACAGATGAGGGACTTGAAGCATTCATAGATGCAGACTGGGCAAGTCAATCACACAGACATTTGATGTCTGGATATGTGGTCATGATGCATGGGACACCAGTTGCATGGAGTGCTAGAAAACAACCAATAATTGCATTATCAACAGCAGAGGCAGAGTATATTGCACTCACCTCAGTGGCTTGCAAAATACTCTATATCAAGTCTCTTCTTGGAAAATTATATAGGCCACTTGAAGAACCAATTTTATCTATTGTGATAATCAAAGTGCTATAGCATTAGCATCAAACAACAAATTTCACGGATGCACCAAACATATTGATCTGCGCTTTCACTTCATCCATGGACTTGTCCATAACAGAGTCCTCCAGCTCCAATACTGTCCAAAGGCTGAAAATGTCGCCGATGTCTTCATGAAAGCACTGCCTGGACCAAGTTTTCAGAGGTTGCACAATAATTAAGTTTAGTAGTATGACAGCGCTTGAGGGGGAGTGTTGCGCTGTGCCAGATATGAGTATGACTGAGCGCAGTCATAATAGTTAGTAAACAAGATACAAACATTAGTAATATGGACCATAGACATGTTAGTAAGCATACACAGGTACATACAGACATGGTTACCTAGAATTAGCAATAGATAGTATAAAAACTTCAATACAATGAGTTGAACACCTCAGTCTACAGACTGAGATGTGAGTACTTATTTGTTTTCATCATTTTACTATACTAACTTTACCATTAGTTATCTTTCTAGGTATATACATTTGTAATATAAGAGTCTACAGACTGAGATTTATCTTTCTAGCTCGCATCATAACCTGAAGATCCTGATGCATGCATGATGCATCCCCTCCTCTGCAGTACCAGTGTCCTGTGTGATGCATTTCTCTCTCTTTTTCTTGTTTATGCATTCCTCTCACTGGTGCATTCCCCTCCCTAATGCATTGCACTTGCTGATGCTTCCCACTTGCTGATGCATTCCCTGCCACTGATGCCTCCCACTTGCAAATGCATTCCCCACCACCTGCCCTTCATATACATCAGCAAACTACCAATTTCATGACAGGTGTCACAGATCACACAAGGTGCCACAAGGTATCGCAAGGCACCACAGGTCTTACAAACACCACAGACATATAATGAAATATTATGCCACTAATGCCACCAATGTCTATAGATAATACAAACCAACATATATACATTAGTTTTAGCAAGTATTTATGTTGTGATATGAATTTAGTCATTGCAATCAGCTGACATGGTCATGGTTCATGCACTACCTAGTGGAGTTATGAGAGCATCTGAGTGGCAGAGTAGATAGTCAGTATAATAGAATACTGGAAACGGCTGAATATATTCTGCACACCACATACTCCTATTATTGTTGCTGTTCCTACTAAGCCTGGAATCTAAATCATAAGAGGTTATGAGCCCTGTGATACATTGATACAATGAACAAGATGTCTAATCCTAATCCCAATCCTCTGACTTCTACAACTGTTGGGGCTTCTTCAATAGTACCTGTCCCTGCAATTACTCAGAAGCCTAAATAAATAAACCTTGGAGCACTGTTGTCCTATAAAATCAAACTGTTTAAAGAAAAAGAATTGGAGCAGATGGAAAGCTTGTATGATGGACCTTCTTAAGCTTCATGGTGTGTCTGATCATGTAGATGGCACAACAACTAAACCTGATCCAAAACCAGCAGAATGAAAATGACATTCGGTGAAGTGTCCTTGCTCTTGAAACAATCCAAATGACAGACATCTCCTCAGCCACAGACCACCATACCTGCACATAACGCACACAACGCTAATGAAAGCCGTCACTTTGACACCATGCCCTATCCTACCCTACCCCATCCCCATAATATGACTGCACTCTCTACCTCGACATCTACTCCCTCACTACCTTCAAATAATCCTCAAAGCTCTCAAATAAACCCTCATACCCATCCTATAATCTCACAAAACCAATTTATTCACTCGCCTATATGGAATCAGTCTAGTCTGCTTCACTTGTAAGAACAAGAGCATTCGACCCTAAAGGGGGATGCCTATTAGTATGGTCAAGTTCGAGTCTAACTTATGTGTGAATGAAGTGTCGTGGTCAGCAGTAAGTTGCCATGGTCAGCGATGATGCCGCCAGAACTAGTGTTGTAAGTAGCAGTACTACCATGGTCGAGATATAGTCAGTAACAGTTGTGTTGAGCAAGCGATGTCAAGCGATGATATCAGCGGTAGCGGTAAGGTTGTGAGCAGTGCAAGGAAACAGTAAAGAAGTCTGCGGTACTTTCAGTGGTAAAGTGGCGGTGTGTGAGAAGTTCAGTCAAAATAACAGTCAAATGTCCAGCGGTAACGGAGAACAAGCGTGATAGATTAATGAGCAATAAGGAACTTTAAAGACTAAGTCCACTACTGGGTAGATCCAGAGCTAGACAATAATCCTGACCTATAGTACGTGCAATGGTGTAAAATCAGGTACTTCTATCATGCAGGGTATGCGGTGCTTATATCCTAAATTGTATGTACTCGGAATACTCTAGGCGAGATCAGTAGCGCTGGAGTGTAGTAACCGCCATAAGTAAACATAGCGCGAGGCAACATGTAATAAGGCTTGCCATGGAATCAGTCATAGCAAACATATAACAAACGACACACCAAATGGAGCTATGCAGACGTGGCAAGGACATGGGAGGACATCAGTACGTGGAACGTGGTGCAGCAGTCAGTATGGTGTGCGGTAAGCATGGGATGCCGCCGGTACTGCAAAGGGGTAAGACAGCTATGGACAAGTGGTAACTCCTGTAGATGTGAGACGAGTGTCAAAAGATGGGGTTTTAAGCCCAGCGCCAATATGTTTGTTACACCGATAGTGAAAGCACATACCATACAACAAAGGCCACCAGCTGATTGGTTAACTTGGCATAAATGATACAGTCATGTGGCTGTTACTGGTCTGCAAAGCTGTATAATGGAAAGTTAGTAGACAGCTTAAATGTAGATGGGAGCAAAACAAATAAGGGAACCTTTCCCAAAATCAGCAGATCAGCATACAGAAAAACCATGTGAGCTTACCCATAGTCATGTATGGGGTCCAGTGAAAACTCAATTCATAGGAGGAGCTCGTTATTATATCTCCTTTGTGGACGATTGTTCCAGGAGATGTACTGTTGAATTCCTAAAACAGAAAAATAAAGCATCAGCAAAGGTAAAACAATGTGTTGCATACCTTGAGAGACAATGGAATGAATCACCCAAGATAATATGGGTGGACAATGGTACTGAGTATATAAACAATGAGTTGATATCATGGTGTAAAGAGAAGGGAATAGACTTACAAACTACCACACCCTATTCACCACATCAAACAGAGTATCTGAAAGGCAGAATTAGCAAGAGCGATGATAACCAAAAAAACTTACCAGGGTTCTTATGGGCAGAAGCAGTTGCACACACCATGTATGTGAGAAATCAGGCTCTGACCTGAGCATTAGATCATGCTACCCCTGAAGAAGTATAGAGTGGTAAGAAACCTGATGTGTCCTATTTACAAGAATTTGGCATACCTCTATATGTCCTCCAGGAGAATGTCAATCAATCCAAAATGCAGCCTTGGTCCTTAAAGCAAGTCTTTGTGGGCTTTGTAGATGGGCCAAAGGTGATACAATACCATGATGCCAGAACACATCAGATACAGGTGAGTAGGAATTATAAGTTTTTAAGCTCACCACAATTATCCCAGGAAGTGCAACTGATGTGCAGTGCGAGGGGGAGATTGATATGAATGAGATAGATGCACAGACATCAGGGGGAGCTGACATGCAATCACCTATACAAGAACACTCTGAGAATGAACGGCATAGAGATATACGAGAACACTTACCAGAAAACAGCTTGGATAAAGATGATCCCATGAGTAATAAGCGGAATGAGACACCAGAGACAAATGAGCTGCCCAGAAGAACCAAGAGATGGACAGTTAGAAAAGATTACCAAAAAAATGAATAAACCAGACTTACTGGACTTTGATGAGGATGAAGATGATAAATCTAAGTCATATGAAATCAGAGACAATAAACTACCATTGCCAGAACTTACAGAAGAAGATATGAGCAGAACTTACCCAATTGAATGATATGGGTACTTGTTACGACCATGCAAAACCGGAGATTAGTCAGAAGTCCTGGTCTTACATGGGGTTGTACCGGAGGGTTGTAAAGTCAAAGGGGCTTGGCCTCAGCTCGTACGCTGTGCCCCTTACCCGAGTATGTGCCCTTAATTTCAGATGAAGTCCAAGGGAGAGTTCTGGTGAAGTCCAGATGGAGGGTCCGGACAAACTCTAAGGCAGGATAGCTCAACAGAGCTCCGATGGACTTCTGGATGAGCGTGGGAATGCGCCGGAACTATTTCCGGAAGGTAGGGAGTAATAATAACACTACTGGAACAAGCTCCAAGTAGAACGGATGAAGCATGGACCGCTGGACAAAGTCCAGGGCAGGATAGGAGCAGAGCTCTGGAGGAAAAGATGATCCATAGATGTCAGAGGATAGGATAGGATGGATCCGACGGACTAGGGGTCCGAAGGTCCGGAGCTCGGAGGAGCGGAGGAGCGGAGGAGCGGAGGAGCGGAGGAGCGGAGGAGCGGAGGAGCGGAGGAGCGGAGGAGCGGAGGAGCGGAGGAGCGGAGGAGCGGAGGAGCGGAGGAGCGGAGGAGCGGAGGAGCGGAGGAGCGGAGGAGCGGAGGAGCGGAGGAGCGGAGGAGCGGAGGAGCGGAGGAGCGGAGGAGCGGAGGAGTGGAGGAGCGGATGATCGGATGATCGGATGAGCATAGCTCTGCGGATCTTAGAGGGAGTGTTGGCTACTAGAGAGGAGTAGGTCCGGATATGGTGTAGAGATAGTATAGACTACTCCGGACAAGGTCCAGAATAGAAACAGACAGTACAAGACTACCAAAGGTAGAGTCGGAGGTGAAACAGGTGATAGACGGAGATGGACGAAGTCCGAAAAGATTATAGGACATAGGATCAAAGCTCCGGCCTAGGGAGTGATCCCATAGGCCTGAGTTGGAAACTTTACAAGGGCCGGAGCCCAAGTGCAAGAACGGAGACGGAGTTATATAGACATGATAACAGGATACAGAGTAATCAAAGGAATATACAGAAGTAGGAACAATGAATCAGACTAAGGTCTGCAGGAGTTGTACTACAAGTTTATATACTGTAGGAGCATGCCGGAGGGTAAGTATGGATAGTCCGAGGCTATGTCTGAAGCATACGGAAACACATTAGTAAGTACAGCGGGACATAAGGCTATGAACTCGGAGATGAAGCTCGTACGAAATACTTATCAAGACGGAGGCAGAGATCACTGAGAACCGGAAGCATAGAGATACCCAGAAGCCGGAGACACAGGTATATTCTAAAAGGGGTAATGCGCAGGTGCATGGGAATAGTTCGGATATGAACTCGGATCAGATATGGACACGGATTGGATATGGACACGGATCGGATATGGACATGGATCGGATATGGATTGGAGTGGATTGGTGGATCGGATATGTGAACTGGATTGGATGGGTGGATCAGATATGTGTAGGTTGGGTGTCTGGATGTCCATGGATTGGATTTGATCTAGACCTGAATGTACGGTATATGACAGTACTTGGGAATTGGTACAACCACCCAAGAACAGGATGCTTATAGGGAATAAATGGGTCCTGATTAAGAAAACCAATAAAGAAGATACATTTGCACTGGTTTCACATCTTAAGTTGATACAATCATTGATGTCTGTTGCTGTGGCCCTAAGTTGGGAAGTTGAGCAGATGGATGTGAAAGGAGCATATTTAAATGGCACCTTAACAGAGGAGGTGTATGTGGTCCAACCAGAAGGATATGATAACAGTACAGGAAGAGTATGTCAACTTTGGAAAACCTTGTATGGATTAAAGCAATCTGGACATGAGTGGAATATTGAGTTAAACAGTGGTCTAAAAATAGTATTTAAATGTACCAAGTCGGATCCATGCATCTATATAAGACAGACCAAGACAGGCACACAGATCATCACAGTATGGGTAGATGATTTACTCCTGTTTTCCAATAGTGTCAATCTTATGAATCAGTTAAAGATGCAGTTAAAAGAAACATTCATAACACAATGGTGACAATTGTATATGATGCCTGTTGAGATGCCTGCCCAATCTGCCATGTCTTCTGTTGTTGATGTGTTTCCATAATGACCAGCACCATTTGAAAAAATCGTGAGTTGCACAGAGACAGGTAATTGAGGGTTATTTGAGTTGTTCTGGAAAATGGGGTGATTGACGATTATATTGACAAGATGTGCAAAGACAGGAGGATTCACACAAAGTTTCAGACAATTGACTTCAGACGTGCAAAGAGGACGCAGCTCTTTTCAACCTCATCCTTCAATTGTGTCTGAGAATTTGGTAAAGGCATGTGAAGTTGTTATCATTTCAGTCAGTAAAGGACATCAACATGGAAAAGAGTGATTCAAATGAGGAATCAGTTGACATTAATGACATTGACATTATGGACAAGGTCATTCCTGAATCTCTAGACTTGGAGTTAGAGAGGTATCTGGGTTATCATCCCAGTCATCAAGACCTTTTGCGAGTTCAAGTTATTGAGCAAACTGGAGATCTAGTTGTTTTTCACATAGTGCTTCAAGGATATGTTCACGGGCAGATATGTGAGGCATCATAATTATCGATGAAGAGCATCAATAGGATCACTCCAAAATGGAATACTTACATAATCTCATTTCTGGGCGGAGCTTAAATATGTCTTAACAGTTTGTGTTTCTGAGAACGTACAGGAAATGGACACTCTGGGGGTAACTCTGTCACAGACTCCGAGGGTATTGTATGGGTCCCACTCTGGGGGCATGTCAGCTGCTCAGCTCAATTTGGTCGGAGTTTCATTATGTCAGCTGTGATTCTAACTGGCCATGCTGTACCTTGTTCCTCCCACCCCTCCCACCCCCAGTGTCTTTTTGCCTGCCCTCTCCACCTAACGCACATGACACCGCACACCCTGGACATGACTGCCACCATGATCACGACCTTTTACTGTCAACAATGACAACAGCCTGCTTCATGGACATCAGGACTCCATTCCCAGCTCTCGATCACCCAGAATTACAAGACCTTTCATATATCGCCATAACACGCTTCCTTCGCTGTGCAAACATGCTTAAGGATGATATCCTCCTCCCTCAGCCTCACAGCACTCCTATCACCACTGCCCTTGATGTTCTACCTCCAGCAATCACTGATTTTTAGCAGGTCCTTCAATATCTCCTGCAATGCAGTTGATGTACTCTGGGGTGCAGTGTCATATACCATACTTCTGATCTCAGATCCAATCAGATCTGATTGATCCTACTTCTGTCCAGTCCACAGATCCTGTCCGGATCACCCATCCAAAAGTCCCTTCTTCTCGCACTCTAACTCCCTTGTGGACATCTGTGTCTACCTCCTTTCGGCAATCCTCCTGTCTCTGGTATTTCGGCTGTGTATATTTCCCTCCTGCTTATTGATCCATTACCTGTGTCTCATTTCCAACTCGCACTTACTGATCTGCTGTGCATTAACTAATAGATTTTCATTATACATTGTACATAGCCCTCAGTCCCAGACTTGTTGATTATCCATGCTAGTTACTTACAGTATATAAACCACTTGTAAATCTCCAAAGAACCTTAGTTCGAATATCATCTTAGATTCTGCTCAATCTGTTCCTCCAGACTTGAGTTATTTCCAGCTCTGGTCATCTTCCGAGACTTGGGATTGATTCCTATAAGTCTACATCTCCAACTCTACCTACGGGTAGTCTACCTCTGTTGGTTTCTAGTTAGGAACTTGTTTCCGAGACTAGTCTTATTCCTTGTATCATCTCCATGTTCCGGATAACTTTCGGACGTGTCATATCCAATACCTTCGAACATCCGGATCCATTACACAACCACTTCCGGATCTTTGGACGTATCTCTATCCTCTGAAATAAAGGGCATTACTCGGGAAAGGGGCACAGTGTACAAACTGAGGCCAAAGTTCTTCGGATCTCTTACCCCTTGAGTACAGTCTTAACATGCAGTCAAACACATTGTATGGACCCTTTCTGCTGATGGTGAGGAACACGAGGTTATCAAGACAATATTTCAACATCATGGCCAGGATCAAGGCATCTGTGAGTGATCTATCTATCTATTCAACGAAACTGTACTCCATGCTGAAATGAATTCATAGCAGCCTATGTTCTGTATCCTCCAATGAAGACATGTGTGAACCCAGACTGCATTGCTGTGCAACGTGCTATGCCACTGCAAAAGGATGAGCCCCGTCATGTTGTCATCTTCACTCAGGCATTCGGTGTTCATTGTGCATGGTCTGCCCATTTAAAATGCAGATGTAAGTTTCTATGTTCAACTCCAACTCCAGCTGACCTCAACTTCATCAGTGTGTAATATAAATTACCACCACAATTACGCCATGCATGGGGCATCAAGGCAGTATTATTCTGGTGTACCAAAATACATCCAAGTCAGGGAGCATCAGTTTGTTGAACGCAAGCTTGCAATGCATTGGATCAACCTGATGCAAATCCCGTGAGTATTTTTGTGAACTCTCATTCATGTTTTTAACCTTTTTCACAGTGTCTCCACTACCAACTGTGCTCATCTGTACAATGAGGCACAAGCTCAATGTGAAAATGTCACCTGTGAATGGCAGTTTAACATGACTGTCACAACTGAGGAAGTATGGGATGCGTTCACTGTCTTAGCACTCCTTGATAACCATCAGCTTCAGAATACAAGTCTTTGTGTACCCCATGGCAATTCCCAGAGTGCCTGCTACACTGCTGCTATGCATGCCCACAATGAAAGGATTATTACTGAAGGCCAAGATGAGCTCCCACATGTGTGCTATGGATGCATGCGCCTCTTTTCCATGCCTGATGGCACCACTCACTACACTGAGGTCATTGTCACTGATGGCATCACTGTTGGACGGCCCTGTTGTGCTGTACCACATTGCAAAAACGCCCTTGCCAGCACTCGCAATCACTTTTGTTCAGCCGACCCCAGTCACAGGCAGCTTGAAACCATATGTGCAGTCAATGGGTGTGACCAACCTGTCAGCCATCATGGTCAAGGTGACAAGCTGCACAAAACCTGCAGTAACCCACTCCACATAAAGATGGAGGATGCAAAAGCAGTGCTCTCACGGAGTGGAAAGAGCAAGACCCAGAGGATGAAGACTGCCAAGTTGAATGATGCATTTGCAGCTTTGTCCCATGATCATCCAGAGGATGATTTGCCTGTTGAAGACTTTGATGAATGGTACGAGTATGATGAGTCAACTGGCAATGTGCGCCTCAAGCAAGCATCAGTGGCCTTGTCAATGGGAGTTGTCAATCCTTCACTCACGCAGAACGAATCACGTCACATTCTTGAAGCATGCCCAAGCAAGGACAATGTCCCAAAGCTCAAGGCGATTTTTTTCCAGAAGCAAACCAACAATGAGCAGCTGTTTGTGCATCCTTGTGGTATTATCTCAGGATGAGGTACTATGTACCATCACGAAGCTGTGTCAAATGTCTTGGTATGTCATTTAATACCCCTAGTTTTGGGTGCTGACTTACGGATCGCAGATATTGTTTGAAAAGACATTCTCTCTTCCACGAGCATGGAAACCCCAGCATCTCATATATGATTCCAATTGCAATGCTCTTCATGAGGTTGAGAGCAGGAAAATGAAGTTCTTTGAAGGGATTGGAATGTGTGTAGACGTGTTCCACCATACAATGAAACACAAGGCTAGTAATCAGTTTTGCCAGGAGCACTGCAGCATGAAGGCCTACCCTGAACTGCTCGATGAAGATGGCAAATATTACTTCAACTCCTCAATCACAAAGCAGACAAACGTGTGGTTTGGTGGGTTTCATAATATGTGCCATGAGATGACACCAGTCAAATCTGATTTTTTTCCTTGATGAAGTGATCCTTCGTCGCAATCGTGCTACTGTTATTAACTTACATCGCCAGGGTAAACAACCCCATCACCCTCATCTCTTCACATAGTATTTATCTCAGTATACTTCTGTTTGTTTACCGCTATGATATGTAATATAATGAATTCATCTCCCCAAGCTTGACATTCAGGGCCTGGATCTGGAGAGCGCTCATCCTCCCCATCAATCCTCTCTCAAAAAAGTCCTTTACTGCATTCAGGGCCTGGATCTGGAGAGCACTCCTCCCCATCAATTACTGTACATTCATCTCCCCAAGCTTGACATTCAGGGCCTGGATCTGGAGAGCGCTCATCCTCCCCATCAATTCTCTCTCAAAAAAGTCCTTTCTCACTGCAGGAGCCCATGACTTCACAACAACAAGTGCACCCATCAACTCATTGAATGATACACCGACAAAATGATAAGATACAAATCTAGCAAATGACCATGATGACAAGGAAAGTGGATATCCAAGGTAAAGACCATGTGATGTAAATTAGAATGTAAAAAAATCACTTTGACCTAATGTTACAAACTAGGGTGGTGTCACCAGCAACAGTGCAAAGGCACTTAACGGTTTACTAGGAAGTGTGTCTAATGTTCAAAGGAACACAGGCCGAGCGGTTTTGATGGTAGGTTGCGCAGATGAATGGAACACCAAACACAAGGTTAAAGAGCTCATCTTGTGGGTAGTGTTTGCGGAGGACTGGTGAATCCATTTGACGAAAGCCAACAAGCATATCACAGGTATACATGCCATACGGCCAGACTTGCTTGCTTTTGTATGTCGGAACATGGACAGGTATGACGGATGGCCGTGGCATGGAAATGACAGAGTCAACAGAAGACATCGAGGATTGAGAATAGGCTGAAAGTAACGAGTCTGATGAAAATTCCGAGTCCACTGGTGATGGTGACAGTGGAGGCGTTGGAGACAATGAGGTTGCATGGAGGGCATCGAAATTGAGTTCCAGACATGGTCGAGTGGAGGGAGGTCGGAGGATCGTCATTGGGCTGCTCTTGGGGGTACCCTGGTAGCAGCGCTTGCCTAGAACATTGACTGAAGGCTTCGGCGTAGCTTGTGTACTATCTTTAATGATCTCTACATCGTCCGATTGAGCCTCTGGCTCCGAAGCTTCAACGATCTCCACGCCATCCGATTGAACCTCTGGTTCAGAGGGTGTTTGTGCTCGTTTCACCTTGAGCTTCGAGCGAACACCATCACATTCTCACTTAATATTGAGGCGAAGATGCGCAGGACACATAGATTCCTTTGATAAGGTGTGAAGGGCGTCGAAGTCAAGGCACTCAGTAACACCCAAGTGACGGATAAAGACATGACACTCTGATTCCAGGACAAATGGGTGCGAAAGGGATGCAGGTATCCACTGCTTCAGACGGTCCTCGAAGACCTCGATCTTTGTAATGTTGTCGCCAAGAGAAGTGACTAGTTCTACGTCATCCACCAGCTGATAGAACGGAAAGTATTTGCAGTCCGAAACCCATTGCCGTTTGACGGGAGCATGGTCCTTGACAAAAACAAAAGTCAAGTTCTCATAGTGACCAACACAGGTCAAGATTGCTTACTGCATCAAACCAGTTCAATATGAACCGCTGCTTGGATTTTCGTTCTATTTCCTTCCGTCGTTCGGCTATACGCTTGCTCTCTATGTCATCCTGTGCATACTGGCAAAGATCTTTCTCCCACATTGGGTCAAGCTGGTTAGTTATACACGGAAACTTGGACATCTTTGCAACTGGGGTCGCCATTGGCAGAGTAGTACGATGCGGCTGGAGTGGTTGCACGGAACCACTTACAAGGGGTGGGGGAGCTGTCAGAATGTCGTGTATGGATGGGACACGAGCTGGAAGGAATGTTGGCACTTCCAGGCCCTCGAGAGAGGCCGACAGGGCCTTGTGAAGTTTGTAATACCCAAAGCCTTCAGCATCAATCTGTGACGGCAGGTCAAGCTCTTCACGACGGCATGAGTCTTGGTCCAGTGTGGGTGCCTGGTGGATCAGACACCCCCCATCTTCAATACAATGCATAGCACATTTCAAGTCTGGACACCGGAGAGCGCTAGGACATCGACAACCATCTCGGGTACAATCAGGACCGCGTTTGCGGGTTCTCTTCCCTTGAGACACTGGCAGCACGGAGAATCCTGGGCCAAGGGAGGATGCCTGCATACTGGGAGGCACAGCAGAAGGTGGAGATACTCCAGAAAGGCGGGGACTTGTAGCTGGCAACCGTGACATGATATCTGGAAAGCGGAGAAGTTCAGGAAACCACTTGAAGAATCCACAAGGTCCATGCTTATAGACTATGTCAACACAGTAATCTCAATGGAAAACAGGGACTTACCCGAGCCATTGTCATACCCATACAATACCCCCGGAGTCCGTGACAGAGTTACCCCAGAGTGTCCATTAGCCTGACTTTCTGGTGTTTCTTCGTTCATGCTTTGCTTTGATATGTGAGCTTTGAGGCCCACTAAAGAATTTCAACATCAATGTCTCCGGCCTCAACCACATCTCGAATTGCACTGCTCGTATCTATCAGTATCATCGTCGCCAGGTGTTCCAAAATACGAGCCTGTGCTAGTACTACCGCCATTAACGATGATCATCACTCTCGCACTTGCGAACGGCAACAATGACTTAAACATGTTATCCACGCGAGTGTATCTGGAAACAAGGATAGTAGCGATTACTTGGCATGGACATAAGTGAGACAATTCCGATATGAATATCAGATGCGATTAGGCTGTGAATCAAACCAGGCTTATCTACTGACGATGAGGTGCCAATTCTTTGTCGGCAACAAAGAATTAGCATTGGAGGCGTCCACGAACCCTAAAAGCTTCTGCAACTTGGAGCTAATAAATCCCATTGACCGCGGTACCATACTATTCCTGACGCTCGTTGCAGGTCATCCTCAAGTACCATGAGGGGGCGCTCATCCATACAGAGTTGTGGAAGAATGAGCCTGTGTTTGAAGGATTTATTTTACCGTCTCGTAAATATGTTGTTCTTGTTGACGAACGTGATATTCAGCCATTTCGGAGATTGGGCTCCCGCCCACTGTTTTTCATGTCTTTTGTACAATCATACAATGTTGACTGCCGCGGCACATGACACACATTAAAGACACCGCTACTTATGATCAACCTTGGTGTTAGCCCTGCTTTGGCGGCAGGCGTCAAGCATATTGATACCAGGCCAGGGCATAGAGATTATAGTCTGCCTTGATGAAAAAGACAAACTGCATCTGGCTACATTTTCTCATAATGTTAACAGTGGTGTCTGTTCATAGGGGAAGCCACAATAGATATCAGGGGCACTGGGATTGAGACGATACAAAGTCACAAGTATGCAATCTTTACTTTCGACCGGCCCTCCACTCTCCAGTCGCATACAGAGCTTGCTTACCAGCAAACACGGTTGGGATGGCAAGGATGCCTCCATATAGAAGCACCTGACCAAGCTTGAGATCTATCCAGTACCAGACAAGTAGCACTTCAAAGGCACCGAGGAGGGCAGTGAAGGGCACGATGCTAAGTGAAAAGAAGTTCGGGACCCTGACGCCAATTTTACTCCACTTTTATCACGAAACCCATCAGCTAAAGATTAATTTAACAGGGAAGAAACGCACCAGTCCGACCAACACAAGCCAAGGCGAAAGCACAGCCGCCGCAAATACGGCAGAGATAAACTGAGGAGGTGATTTTTGTTCAGGGCGGAAGGTATGCTTGATGGCGGGGAGGACGTGGAACGCGGCTTCGTCCGGGTGTTCAGCGGGTGTCTGGGAGGCAGGTATATAGAGGTCAAAAAGGTCGTATTGTGCAGGTGCATGCACGAAGGAACCCAGAATAAGCGAGACTTCAAGAGGGTTGTGCGTAGTTGGCGGAATGGACGCAGGTGGACGTATCATGTTCTGACATAGCAATCAAGTCTGACGCGTCTTGCAACAGTAGAGTGATGTAACCCACCAGCTCAAATTTAGCCTTTCCTCCTGCCGTCACGCGAACAGGCTGGATGCCCTCCTCGCCCGATTCCCTGTCATAGAATCGGAGGAAGGTTTGGTGTGGTTGGACACCTTTCCCCTCGTCACTCTCCGTTATTTTGAACGTAAGCTTGAGGGTGTCGGTTGCACCAAGAGTCAAAGGCTCTGGTTTTTTGGTCAGGGACAAGCTGTAGGACATATGAGTTATACTATGGCAGAAATGTGATTAGTGCCTACGTGTCCGAGCGCAACTGGGTCGCATCTGATGTGCTAATTGTGAAACGAGGAGACTGAAGGGAAAGAGAGGCCGCTTGGACAGTTGCTGCAAGAAGCAGCCCAGATAATTGCCATATCATGGTTTTGGTCAAGCTGTTTGTTGTATGTAGTCCCAGTTTGGGTGACGTGTCTTAGTGTCAGACAGTCTTCAAGCTCAGCTGAGAATTTACACCGGCTGCTTCGAAGCGGAACCGTCCACTTCTCTATAGAGACTCAAGTTCTACAATAAAAACAAATTATTCTCCAGATGAATTTGGAGTCCGTCGTATGCTCCGAAATAACGTAGTGCAAAAAAGACCCCACCGTGGTTCGAACACGGGACCGCACGATCTGCAATCGTATGCTCTACCACTGAGCTATGGAGTCGATGTCGCCTCATACTCACCTAAGATATTTATTACCATATCACGGACTTACATAATACTGACTTGAACGCAAGACGCGTCACCGTGTCATTAACTATTCTTTGCATCATGTCGGACGTGAAGGCTACCGACAAGAAGGAAGACAAGAAAGACGAAAAGAAAGACGAAAAGAAGGCAGAGCCAAAGCCAGAACCGCCGACGCCGACGCAGGAGATCAAGGCTAACATTGCGCTCATCGATCGCGCTATCAATGACCTCGAAACCCGGTTCACTCATCGCGTCCTACGTTCACTAACTGCACTGCGAAAGCGCATAAATGACAAGGTTCTGCGTGACGCAATTGAGGAAAATTATCCCAAAGGTGCGTGATGCATTCACACCTTTTGCTTGCATGCTCAACTTTGCGTAGACTCTGCTGTCAAGTATTCTCTTCTATCATGGCTTCCTCCTGCTCCACTTGCAGAACAGTCTATGGAAATAGATACGACAACAGAGGCAAATGCTACTGCTCCTCTGCCTCCATCACCGAAGCCGACTTCTGATCCTGTACCAGAAGCTGAGATTTATCTCCGCCTGCTCATCATTCATCATCTCCACATATCCAAAGACACATACTCCAAGTCCATAGAGCTTTCTCACGAGACTGTTGACAAAATGCAGTCCATGAACCGCAGAAGTATGGATCCAATAGCTGCCAAGATATGGTTCGCGGTGGAGCGATCATATGAGCTCGGCGGAGAGTTGGCAGATGCCCGTCCGTAAGTTTAGGACCGTGTAAATTTGGCATACTCGCAACTTATCAATTTTTCCAGAATGTTCCTGGCTGCGCAACGCACTGCGTCCCTTCGTCACGACGATGACACGCAGGCCTCGCTGATCAATCGCCTACTTCGGGGTTATCTCCACTATAACCTTTACGACCAGGCTGACAAGCTAGTGTCTAAGACTACTTTCCCTGCCTCAGCGAGCAATCCGCAGTATGCCCGCTACCATTATTTCCTCGGCCGCATCAAAGCGGTGCAATTGAATTATACTGCGGCACACACAAACCTGCAACAAGCTATTCGTCGTGCCCCTGCCGCAAAGACCGCGCCAGGATTTTACCAGGCCGTGCACAAACTTTTTGTGATCGTTGAACTTTTAATGGGCGATATTCCAGATCGCGGTCTTTTCCGGCATCCGGTGTTAGAGAAAGCCCTGAGTGCTTACTTTGACATTGTGAAGTGTAGGAAATTTTACTGCTATCTGAAGCAATGCTAGTACTGACGCATTCCCCTAGCCGTTCGGACAGGCTCCTTATCGGAGTTCCAGACCACTTTGAACAAACACGCCGCACAATTCGAGGCTGACAAGACTTATACCCTGATCGTCCGGCTCCGACAAAACGTTATCAAGACCGGTATTCGCAGACTATCTCTATCGTACTCAAGGATCTCGTTGCGTGATATCTGCTTAAAACTCCACCTCGATTCCGAGGAAGACGCAGAGTATATTGTTGGTAAGGCCATTCGGGACGGTGTGATTGAAGGCCGGATCGTCCATGAGAAAGGGTGGATGGAATGTGGAAGCCAGAAGGACGGCTACGGTCCCGAGGCTAGCGAGGTGTTTGGCAGACGAATTGGATATTGCTTGGATTTGCATAATGAGAGTGTCAAGGTACAGTTTTTTCCGTTAGAAAATTTCACATTAGGCATGCCTCATACTCGGATCTTGCAGGCTATGCGTTACCCTCTTAATGCACACCGCAAGGAGCTTGCTGCTGCCCAGGATGCACGAGAACGCGAGAAAGAACTCGCAAAGGAAATCCAAGAGGGAGATTTGGATGACGATGAGGGTCTTGGAGATTACTAGAGAATTTCTTTCTCCTTGTAGAAATAATGCAATGCACTTTACTGACTCGTCCGAGCTTTGGAGTTGGAGCGGCGCCCTAGCAAGTCAGACTCCCCGGCAACATAGGTTGCCGATATTAAAGACTGACTAATATCGACTCCGATTGGCATAGTTTTATTCTCCGTGGCACTGTTTGTCATCGGAACTTTACAACGAGCGAGACTGTTAATTTTTCGTTCCGTTCGGCCAACGACACCTTACAAGTGGGTGTTTGTACCTCGAGACAGGCTGTAGCTCGCAGCAGCATAACCGTGGTATCATGTCAATTGTGAGGCGTTTGTGGCAGCGAATAATATTGAAGCCAGTATGTAATGGACCGGGCCAGAACGTGATGTACATTCCGCTGCTAACGGTTCCTATAGACATATTTCGTTGGAAAAGACATGGAAGGTACGTTCCGGCCGTGATACAAATTCATGTCCTGTGTTTCTTGATCCGATATTATAGGCAACAAGTACTTTGAGCATCCAAACGCGAACAGCGGTACGATCGTAACGGAACCTCTGTCAAGCATATGGCGTAACTTATTATTGTATGAAGGACGTTCTAAACGAACGGTAAAGTACAGGAAAAATGAAGACATGTGGGCGTACGTTGCTAGCGGCAAGCGCCTTCCAGGTTTGTTACGTTCTTGTTTCTGATTTTACATACTCCATCTTACTCATTATTATCTTGTTTATTATGTGCAGTGCAATGGTCAGCGTGGCTGACGCATACTAGGCCAGATCCGCCGAGCATTGAGGTAGGGTTAATTTAATGTGATACTCGTGCTAAAAATTTACGTGAATTTCTCATATATTATGCTACAGGAATTACAAGCGGATCTAGCACGTCAACAACGGGTTAAGTTGAATGCAGCTATTCTTGAAGCGAAGGACGAAGCGGAAAGAGCTAATATAGGACGACTTGAGGAACCCAGCCATTCTGAAACTAAGATGCAATCTCCATCGGTCTCGCGGAACGTTATTGGGGATCAAAGACTTTCCGAATCCGATCAACTACCAAAAGCGCAAACGCGAGATCCTTGGGCAGAGGCATTGAAAGGATCCGATGAACCTCGATCATGGACGCCTGTGACTCGGAAAAGGTAGCATGCTTGTTTTCAGTATATGGTATGGTTCATGTTCCATTTCGAAGGTTTGAGACATAGTGGCAGGAGTCTTTTCGGTGAGCTGACTGCCTCGTTTCCAGATATCAATTTCAACCGAGCCAGATTCGGTTTACTTGATCTGCTTCGATGATCCTTGTTTTTTTTCTGGCGGTCGAACCAGGACCCTTTCTTATTACGAGTTCCTGAGAGGCTGTTGTACGCAAAGTTCAAGTATGTCTTATCACAAGAAGCATCCTCATGCTGTGGATGTGGAATTCGGATGCCTGGATCCTTTTATCTAGATGCATTATCAAAAGCAGGACGCAAGTTCAGAGCTGAATATCCGCCTGTTGTCCAATCTTTTGGGGGGAGGAAATTCAATTTTTGAGAGTGCTTTCTGCTATGGAATGGGTGTGGCAGGTCTGATGACGTCGGTTTATATCTATGACAACATTGTGGAGCTTTGAAAAGGTGTGGCCTACCGCAGGTCAGATAGAGCCTATTGCTGCGTGAGAAAACTCGGGGCGGACATCTCCATGGTATTTTTAGATTGTTAAATCGCTTTGTCTTTTTATCCCTCTTCCACAGATATCACAGTAGGTTTCTAGACTTGGCTTTCCTTTCATACTCAGGCTACACTTGAGAGGATACTTTTCCGCATCTATGGTTCGAACTCCACTTACATATTCAAATGCAAGGACCAGAACATGCTGGAAAGTCAATCTCTCGGTGAGTCTGAAAGGGGGCTCCAACTTGCTGTAGGCCTCTATAAATGGTTGATTGTGCTAAACAACCCGCGCTACTTTTGCCTGGTGGTGGGCGCACTGGCAGAACCCACATCGTACGGGCTACTCCCAGAAGTCCTCAAACTTGAAGGCCTCGTTGAAAGGAGCCTTCATTCACATGTGTTGGCACTGCATATTATATAGCATTACAACTAACACATTCATGGCTGTGAGAACATATCGTCTTTATGAAACATAGTTGGCATATGGACGAACGTTGCACATCTATATAAGAATCAATAATAACAGAGACAGAACCCCCAGATACGAGTCTTCCATAGAGCATGATGGAATATTGGAAATGGTATATAACTAGTACGTAGGAGGCAAGTCATCGATGCATCATCGTGACTTGCTAGGCTGAGGGTAATTACTGCTTGGGCTTGTTTTGCGGAGGTGGTTTGTCGGTCTTGCGCGGCCTTTAATTAGATTTGTTATCACAGGACTGTATTGCTTATAATATTTGAACGTACTGCGGAAGAGGAACACTCTGCTTTTTTTTCCTTGTCTTCGGTGCACCAGCACTATCGGCTTCTGCTTCCGCCTACGATAACTGTCCGTCAAGTGTGAGATCCTGGGGGCCGCTTGTGAAAATATTAAAATGAACCAACCCATCTGAAGAACCCTGGATTAACTCCTCTGGCTCTGGACTAAACTCTCCTTCATCTGAAAGATCGGAGTCGATGTCTGAGCTGGTTCGGAACCTGGAGGCAATGAGTGATGAGAATACCCACTAATAGAAGTGATTTTACCCTTGACTTTGGACGAGAAGATCATCTTCTGTGACTTGGTTGGAAGTCATTGTTACTGATATGATGATCGAAGTCCTTTGGATGATCGAGAATCGAATTCAAGGTCGTTATATGTACTAGAAATAATAGACACAGGAATCAAAGATGACCTGGTGATGTAGCACAGGAACTTGCAGTGGGCGCTTTTTGTCCACTGACATTTCTGTCTATTGTTATGAACTCCTGTGCCTTGACAAGCTCACTGCCGTACTTGCAGTGGGGAATAACCAATAGTATGGGGTAAGTGCCTTGATAAAACCCGACTGATGATCATGATGTGTTAAATATCGTCCCTTTGCTAACAGTAGCAATCGACAGCCATTAACATATCTTGGCAAGCAGCTTCAAGAGTCTCAGAAGAGTCTCAGGGCCGTACTATTTGGGGTGATCTCACGAAGTCACGCAGTGCTAGTCAAATCAGTGAGAAACTCGCTACAGTCCCTGTTTTCCCGAAGGGTGAATAAATCCTACAAAGCTACAATATTAATATGTAGCCCGACTCGGACATGTGACAGGTGCTTGAACAGCCTTCTGCAGAAATAGGCTGTGTGAGGCTGCCGTGTGTCCTTCAAATTTCCAGATGCAACCCGTGGGATTTTACGGCTCGACTTCTACCAAAGATGCTGTGTGAATTTGAGAATTTCCGAAGGCGATTTTGTGTTATTGCACATCAGTCACGAACCCTGGAAGACGAACACTGCATGGTGCTAGGTGAATGTGAATTAAATTTTATCGAGGAACATGTGAAGTTTTGAATTCAACATGTCACCTTTCCTTTGTTGTACATATCTGAGATAACCAGAATACAGGCGCTGATGTTACATTTGACGTACAGGAGTCGTGGCAAATCACACCACGAATAATAATACCCAAAACCCAAATTATCCCTCACCTTCGCCGTGGTTGGGCTGGCGGGTAATGTGCAGGAGGAAATTGAGCTGGGGGGTGCTGCGCAGGTGGGTACTGTGAGGGGAGACGCTGAGCTGGAGCATGTTGTGCAGGAGCGTACTGTGTCAGTGTGTGGGGGGGCTGCGTGGGGGCATACTGTGCGGGGGGACGCTGAGCCGGAGCATGTTGTGCAGGAGCGTATTGTGTGTGGGGAGGCTGCGCGGGGGCATACTGTGCGGGGGGACGCTGAACCGGAGCATGTTGTGCAGGAGCGTACTGTGTATGGGGAGGCTGCGCAGGGGCATACTGTGCGGGGGGACGCTGAGCCGGAGCATGTTGTGCAGGAGCGTACTGTGTATGGGGAGGCTGCGCGGGGCATACTGTGCGGGGGACGCTGAGCCGGAGCATGTTGTGCAGGAGCGTACTGTGTATGGGGAGGCTGCGTGGGGGCATACTGTGCGGGGGGCGCTGAGCCGGAGCATGTTGTGCAGGAGAATACTGCGTGTGGGGAGGCTGCGTGGGGGCATATTGTGTGTGGGGAGGCTGAGCGGGAGTATGTTGCGCAGGAGCGTACTGTGAAAGTGGAAAATGTGCAGGATTGGCTTGAAGAGGTGGCTGTCTGTGCACACCATTTCAACGGGAGATATGGTGTGCTTCGTCTGAAGTAAACGTACCTGGAGCCTTGGTGTTGAGTAGGAGAGTTTGGCCAGCTGCTCTGTTGCATCTGTGCCTGCGGTGTTCGTCTCAGATGTTCATCCTGCCTTCCACGACTTGTAAATCTGATCGGCGATCAGTGTTTGTATTACAGGCCAGGGCAAATTTTGTACCTGGAGGTGCTATCTACATGTTCCTCGGAAGCCTGAAGATCAAATGCCACTTTGGAATCCTCCTTGACAGCATGCACTTGGTTGTTGGATCTGTGCACCTTTGGGATAGCTTCGTCAGATTTTCTGAGATAGTAATTTGGGGTCAGATATTAATGATATTAGGGAATAATATAATTACCGCTGTGGGTCAACATGCCTACGATCGTTTGAGTTAGGATTCGACATCGCAACAGGTCAGCACGGTCTCTAAGTGATGATACTAGGAGAGCACAGGCTAACGTTGGGATCAAACAAGGACGCCCTTTATGAGGCCTATACGTCTGCGATACCGGCCAACTCTTTGACAACCTTCGCTTGCCAACATGTCCATATATGACCTAGGAAGCTCCTTGACCCTTGATCAGCGCCTGATAAGCCACTGTGATTAGTATTTATAAGAGACGCCTGGCCCTGTGATACACCTCACTTGACTAGATTTTTGGATCTAAAGTCTAGACGTCCACTGGTATCAGCAGCCTGATTATTCATGAGCTGGTGCTGCCTTATTTGGTGGACTATCATAGCCCTATCCCTTCTCCATCGAACCGGCCTGGCAGTGTACACGATATCCGTAGGTGCCCGAGAACCTGTGTAAGTAAACCCGCAGCTGTGTTGTGGTTAACGGCTGCAATACGTACGGTGACACAGTGTTACTGTACGCGTTCACGGTACTAAATTGGGCACTTGAAATTAAACCACATTCGGACGCAATCTTGAATACAGCATTTCGGACGGTGAGTAGAACCTACTAAGTAACTACACAGCTCCAAACCAATATAGTATAAAAAAACAGTAGCTATGGCGAACATTCAACGCATGCACCCATATTTTTTCAGATGGCCAATCACTCCTCGCAATGTCACAGTCACATAATATCGGTGCAACCATTATCCGACTACTCCGACGCGCCAGCGACGGTACTGCTGAAACCCATCACGCCAGCGAGTACTACAAGATATAGCAAGTTAACCAAGTAAGTTTCCCAAGATACCTGAAAGCTCATGGGCTGTTATTAATGTGTTCAGTCTCTATTTTTATCACACCGTCATACCACGAGGATCCATCAGTGCTTCTAGGTCAGTCGTCTGTGACTACTCAACGTCCCTTTGCGCTAAAAAATTATCCCTGTCAAGTTCTCTCGACGTTCGCAAGAAATGGAGCTCGTATCCGCATCCTGAAGGCCAGCTGTACTTCAAAACAAGATTTTCCAACTACGATGTTGTGACAGAAGCCAATATTCACAGGCAAGAGACCGAGATTCAGGTCACCAGCTGCCTCAAGTTTATCGATGACACAATCTTCCAGCAACAAATAGTAGTGCCGCCTTCATCGGAGTTATTCATAGAGCTTGATGAATCGCCGTTCTCCTGTGCCTACTACTTTGTAAATCACGATGCCCGCCGTATCTTCTGGCTTGAGCAAACTTCAACGGAATTGCTTGATATGGGGTCGATAGTCTCCGAATCCCACCTCGGTGTGTGTGTCTCTCCATTATTCTCTGTTGTTTATACTCACATGTCAGCAGACACCGCCTTACAAAGATTGTATTGGGTGCATGTGGAATTCTTCCCGATGCACGTATACGCACAGGTGTCACCACAAGTGGTAGACGATCTAATTGGCGTTATGTCTCATGGCGCAGCAGGTATTTATTTCATTGTCGACGATTTTCATATTCTGAGCCGTGAGTAAAGACCGTTTGACCTCCCGGTCATCCACCTTTCCATACACTGCGGAGAAGTGCAGTCAACTGCTGCAGCTACTGTCTCTGCAACGAGGTACGTCCAAGACATAATGAGCGTACTCAATCACCTGACGGGAATTTTCCGCAAAGGTCGATCCCTCGATGGACATACATTATGCTTTGTTGGTGGGTGGGAAACTCCTTTTTTCTCCTGAATCGAGCTCATGAATACTCCAGCTCGTATATGGGGTGCAATAGGTTCGTTGGATGCTCAAATCGCCTTGTCAAACATAAGTACTGAGGAACATGACAGAAAATCAGCGGTTTATGACTTACTATGGCCAAGAACACGCCCAATTGGACAGGCTACAAATCATGACGCCCGAGGAAGATATGGATCACCCGTGGGTGAAAGCCATTGCAAACCCGATTTTGTGGGGAATCCCCAACAGATATTTCTCAGAACTCCATGATCTGTTTGCAAACGAACAGGTTTTCGTCGATCAGTGGCAAATTTTCATGACTACATGCAATTCGGAGTGGCATACAGCGGTTGTTTGGGTGCGCGCATCTCATATAACCTTTAGTGAGCTTTAATTTATGGTTTACAGACATTCCCAGTAATCATGTAAGAGGCCTTGATTGTCGGACATCAAGGGCGCCATCATGACAATTCTTTTATTAGTGCTACCATCCTTTCTTGCCTTTTGTCTCGTGCTTCTATGTCATCTGCCTTGCCATCGATTCTCTCAGCGTCTGGGAGCCTCGCCACAGGATCAATCTTACTCCTGAAACACCAGGGCCTACAAGACGCCACCGCCTCATTTGCTGTTCGCATCTTCCTTCTTGCGCGCTGCAGCTCAGCTGATCATGTCCACTTTATCTAGGCACGCTATCTGAGGGCCGCAAAATCACACTCCATTGGGATGCTCCCGTCCGCTATCGTCTTCAGTTTGCCAAAAGGGCTCTATCTATGGAGCATTGTCCTTATGGTAGCTCACTTTCTCTTACTAGCCTCTCACGTGGTCGGTGGACTAGCAATGTTTGCAGGCGCATGTTTTTTGACACTGCTTGTTTGGGCTGCCCTATATGTCACATCCCCAGATGAGTATGACCAGAGTTCTATACTTAGCAAACTTTTATGTCGCTGGCACTCACTTCAAGGAGACCCTCAAGGGCTAGGTTCATCCGTATGACGGTGGCACCTGTCCCGACCCTCTCCTACTCCTGGTAGAGTGGGTCTCGAGAGGTGTAGTGCTCGTACCAGCACAAGGACTTGTATATTATATGGTGTACATGTGGTGCCCCCAAATATAAGGAACTATTTTTTGTAAGTCTACATATACGAGAACTTGGAGAGTGGCGACATTTCTACATTCTCACACACCCCCTAGACTGACTTCACTGCGGTTGGACGGCGTGCGTGATACCAAGTGAAGTGGTGGGGCCAGACCATGGTTCAAATTCAAATCCTTCATGCGTGATTCGCGAGCGTGTGCCTGCCGAACATAGGCATACCTCTGGAAGTGATTCAGAGCTTGCAGAAAAATTACCCCAACCTGTAGAACAAAAACAGTGAGTGATTCCACATGATAATGCGAGAATAAGCCAACGACGCACGGGGTTCTGACGCAGCTCGTTGAAAATATCAACAGTAACTTCCCGAATAGATTCTTGATGGTGGAATAGGCAAAAACTCAGAGGCTGTAATCCTCCGGCATGTGGTGGCATATAAGCGAGCAGCTGCACCGGAAACCTATTACAAATCACCCAACACCCCAGAATGTGAGAATGCTCACCTCGACTATTTGTTCGTATGTCCGCAAGTTGTCTGCTATTGAACGTACGATGAGCTCGACTTCCGCGTCCGGTAAGTTCTTCACCAGCCGCAATCTTGAAAGTTGATGTGATACATCGAATCCCTGGATAGCAGCGATTGCTCGATATTTTTTGAAATCCTACTCAGCAAGGAAAATATATCAAAAGGTCCTCGATGCCTTTATAGGGAGTACGCACCTTGACGCAGTATTGATAGGACTTGCTCCTTCGCCAGCCTTCAATCCGACTTGCATTCGCAGTAAGCTCCTTAAATGCAACCGCCTCGTCCGGAAACACGATACCGCTGCCCAAGGACCCATCTACAAATGGTGTGCTGCTACATCCAAGCTTCGTCGATCCCACAGCGAGTTCCTCGTACCGCGATGCCAGTCGAACGAAGCGCGCAACATACTCCGTGAATCGCATTCGCACCAGGGTCTCCCCGAAGTGCGATGTGATTGCTGAAATCAGCTAAAACACCGAGCAGTGTCAGCTGCTGACGAGGCCATATCCCAATGTTACTAAGACCTACATCCTCAATGAACATGTTATCCAAGTTGTCTTGCTTCGCCGCAAACTCGCTCTTCTGGTTGCCGTCCTTTCCATCTCGAGTCGCGATACGCTGGATGTCATCCTCGCTCCCGGTCGAGTTTTCCGCCTTGATTGGACGTGGCATCATTGGGTTGACAAGTGCGGTCGGTGCTATCGTAGTTGGAAAAGATATATGTATGTCTTTGTGCACAACAACACGACCTGTGCCGATGTCCATCAAGAGATCCCAGGATGCACTGGTTTCGAAGATAGGATTAGTTACGCCTGCTATGTATGCCGGCCTATGAAACAATATCATTGATGAAGTTCTTCCAAGAGCAAAAAAGTAGGGAGACGCATACGTTGAAACCCAGTCCTCGCCGCCCGCAAGTCCTGCGTAAGGAAATGATCGCTCAATGAATCCTCGCAGTATCGCACCACATCCAGAGCCCAGGGCACAGGCAGATAAAACGTAATTGGCGACTTGTCCAGCAGGAATATTATGTCCGAGGAAGAGGATGCGTTTGCCAGTAACAAGCGCATTAAAGAGAATTATTATTGGGTGCGTGAGAATTCCGTTTGTGTGTAGATGTGGGTGTAGCGGTCCTGAGATTGTGATGAGTGTGGTAGAAAACGTTTGTATTAGTTGTATTAGGGAATACTTGAAAAAACACGTATTCAGAACTATATAAGGTGGATTGTCATTAAGAGACGCACCTCTCCGACTTCCTCAGGAAAGGTGGCCAGAGGCAATTTGATTGGCAGGGTATGTCCTTTATATGCAATGCTTGTCTGAAAGAAATGGGTATCTTTGGATATCCCCGACCGTAAATGTGGGTCAGATGATGTGGGTATTGCGCCACCGCTATAAGCGTGGCTCGAGTTCGAGCTTGTATCAGTGCTACGCCGCCCGCGGCTAGTAAGAACGCTACTACCGCTTACTGAAGCGCCACCGATGCTTCCTGGGCCTGCACCTATGGCAACACCCACCTGACCATCAATTATGGCGCTGTCATCATTCACCCATACTGCACTCCCGCCAAGGCTGAACGAGCTGTCCGACGGAGAGGATGGGCGGGTGGGGTTAGGATCAGAGGCAACAGTTGTAGAGCGTGCGCGAGCACTTATGAGGACCCCGTCTTCAGATGAATGTGAGCCGTTAGAGCCTGTCGTCTTGTGTGCAGCTTTGAGAGGAACTGGGGGTATATGAGCGGAGAACTTCTCTGCGAAGATATCTTTGCGCTCTGAAGCACGCATAATTAGCTTTTCGCATCGAGTAAGTGCAGGCGCAGCACTGATGTTCATCGAATTAATTGCATCAAATAAACGCGCAAGACATTCTTGGGATGGGTTCGCGAAATAGTCATCGAGTGCAAGGAGGAGAACGGGCTAGTGCTTGGTGAGCAATCAGTCAAGTGACATAAAATCCATATATACCTTAAATATTTGGATAAATGGATGTCGTGTGCAAATAGCCATCGCTTTCACTACGGCACCTCTGCAATGTGATGCATGTAGATGGAGTGCATTGAGTCAAAACTACCTACGCACCTCCGAACTGATTTTGTCATGCTTCGTCCGCACCAGGTTGAGGACGTACAGCAGTTCCGGGCTGCCATCTTCTTCATTTGACAGACTGTCACTCGAATCCGTCTCCAAAGCAAGAACCGGTGCAATGGTATTGAACGGCGTCTGGTTGAGGAAGAAGATGGTCCAATCTTCAAGGTGCCTCTCTGCCCCATCCGGAAGCATGAGATTTGCTAACAAACTGAAATGGAATAGTTAACCAACACATCTTTCGGGTCAGGTCAAGCCGAAATTCACCCCTCGTCTGTTCCCAGCGGCTGAGGAAACTGGTACGTGAGCTGGGCACCACTATCAATGTCAAACTCCGCAAGAAGTACGAATGAACAATGTGGGCCCTTGCCGGCCATGTCTGATTACTGTCGCCGGCAAAGCTGGATTGCAGCTGGTTATTGAATGGGTGAGTATTTTGCTGTCGGGAGGGTTGGACGAAGAAGTACAGAATATTGCTTAAAATTGCCATTTTTAGAACGTTGATATGTGTGGCTATGTTCAGAAGCTTTTCGATAACATTATATTATTTAATTATGAACCCATCTGCGACGCCATTGGAATCAGTATATATCAGATAGAAGGAAACCTGTCGTGGACATTCAAGGTTATGGTCGCAACGAAGAACGCAATTCTCCCTAAACTTCACTCTTGTCGGTTGATGAAGCTTTGAAGGAGAAGAAACATCATGATTTCCAGGCTTTGCGCAGGCAGTCACTCAAGCTGAAGTAGCAACGAGACTGGCTTGATATGAATCAAACCAGACTTCAGTCGTGGGCGATGCTACTAAAAATTCGCCGCCGTGATGTCGAATAGAACGGTTTCGAATTAGCTGAGCCATAACACCTATGCTAGCACCGCAGGACAACTGCATGGATATCATCAACTCAATTATCAGTGCCATCCATCAAGTGAGACCTTCAATAATAATATAACAAGACCCGTTCGCATTGGTCAGAGCCATTGATAAGGTACCTAATGAGACGGACAGAGGCAGCGCACCACATCAGACAGTAACAATGACGCCTGATCTCAACCGAGCCCGGTCAAGCTGGCGACAGTGTTGTTGATGGCTTCAAACATCTCCGATAAATGCGCGCGCATGCGATCTTGAGGGGAAAAACAACGATGATTAGCAACCGTAACCACCACACGGCACAGCCTAGAACAGGGTGATACAGATGACGTGCATACCAAACATCGACTTGAAAACAGGGTGAGATGACCTGCCTTGATTCTTTTCGTCTTCCAAAAGTTGCTGAATTCCAGCTTCTAACGTGTCTCGTGCGACTGTGTGTTCGTGCACAACCCTCGCATTCGCCCAGGCAAGTGCATTCATTGCAGCGAAAAGGATTTTCCTTCTGAGCTCTGTTTTTTTGTGAGAAGATCACGTCTACGTGACTATATGCGCTCTGAACATCGAATTTCACCTTCTCGGAAGCAAAAGTTCAGCTCCCCTTTCTCGTGGAAGACTGTTGTAATGGTTGATATGAAGTTGGCTGTGGTAGACGTCATTTGAAGGATTTCTTGTAGCGAAGGTCGCTGGCTCCGGTCATTACTTGACTGTGGTGGTAGGCGTTGGACTGGTTCAGGTGTCTGAGGACGCTCAACAGACGTGTCTCCAGCGCTGGCGGACATGTTGACTTCGACTGGCGACGAACTGTACGAGACATCCATGGTACAAGTTCTGGAGAGCGGATCAGCCAATTGTGAGTCGGCCTACAATGTGGCGCGGGAAAGTTGCTGCACATCAATGATTCGAAATGGGCTGGCGGGAGGGCGAATAGTACAACAAAAACAGTGACGACGAATTCAAGTTGCGATTACGTCGTACTAGAGAAAATAATCATCGAAAAACCTATGTACAACTTGTACAAGTTCTACTACTTTACAAAAGATGGGTAACTGTCATGATATTGTGGGTCGCGGTTTGCACCGCCCAGCGAACAACTGAGTCATGAGGTGCCCAATATAAGTTATATAACTCTACACTGTCACTGCAGTGTCAGCGATATCTGAGCTACGCAGCCACCAAACCCAATTTGCCTCGTTCCAAGAGAGCTTTGAAACCAAAATGTTCTTCCACACCAAAGTTCTCCGTGGGATTGTACATCGTATGGATCGGTTTTCGTGCGTTGATCTCCTTCAAAACAATCTTCGCCTCCTCGTCGGCGTCTCCGAGCAACCGATCGACTTCACCTTCTGTCATAATGGGTGCGTCTGGAGATGTTAGGTTAGGATCCAGCCTATTGAGTTTAGTATCAGATAATCCAGTTAAACAGACGAGAAACGGGAAACCCTTGCCTAGCTTTGACTGCAGAATGCATCTCGGGATTAGTGGGTGCAAATAGATGACTACAGAAGTCCATGGTTTTCTGTCAATCGATTTGAATATATCGTCAAGATTTACCTCAGAACACACATACCTGGAGTTCGTCTTCTGTTAACGCCTTACCAACATCTGCCGCTCCTTGAATTACTGCACTCGGCCCTCAGAATTTGCAGTGACGGTAAGAAACACCAATTCTCACCCGGCCTGATCAGATCAAATGCCCTGTCGAAATTGTCCTCGTCCACATCGCTCATAACTGGCATAGACTGATTGAGCATCTGTTTGTAAGTCCCGAGGACGACAAGAAGAAATCTACAACATGGGTCGCATCAGTTGCTATGGCTCCTCAGACCAATTTCACATGCCTCGTATAAGAGGTGGCGACCTTTGAGGTGTGCCAACGTTGGGCATCCTCTTCGCTGCAAATACCTCGAATAGAGGCAGCTATCGTGAGGGCGGCCGAGAGTCCTCCCGTGAAGGCCAGATGGACACCAGAGGAGAAGAATGGATCGATGAACGCTTAATAATCGTCATTTACGAGTACCACAGAATATCAGGAAAAATACCTCCAGAGTCCCCCGCCAGGCGGAAATGATCACCGGCATAAAAGGGGGCCGAGTAACTAAAATCACTTGCAGATTTCACAGCCTCCTTTGTACCATCGTTTCGAAGAGTACCATTTCCGATCAATTTGAGAACTCCAGGAGCTCTGTTTAATTCTTCCTTATAATGAGCCAGAAGATTGGAACTGGAACCTCCTGAGACCGCACGGGAAGCCTTCTTCTTACGGTTGCTTGACTCTTGATCCATCACGATTCCCACAGATGTGGATCCATCGTGAAGAGGGATGAACCAGGCCCATCCAGACTCGTCTGTACGCATTTAGCTCACCATGACGACTTCAGGTAGATCTCATTTTCATACCTTCAAGTGCTTCAACCCAGACAGCATTCTGGCGAGTGGTACCAGGCATGTAAGACCCGGTTCCATCCCAGTATCCCCAGCATCCAATGTTGTTAAGGGCCTGATTATAGCGTCTGTTCTTGAGATACTTTGTGGACATGATCCCGTTCCTCCCTGACGCATCAACTAAATAGTTGAAAGAGATATGGCCCTGCATCCCGGTGCTGGCATTGTTCCAGTCAGCTGAAACAGGTCTTTCGCCCTCGAACTGAAGTTCGGTGACTCTTGTGTTATCAAACACAGCTGCGCCACACTTTGAAGCATGACGAAATAGCAGATCGTCAAATTCTGATCGAATCTGTGAAACGGTGAGACGGAAAATATGTTTCTGATATATCACATACCACGTCCAGGCCCCGTTGTCTGGGTTCAGAGCAATGAAATCTGTATCTGTGGAACAAAATCAATGTTACGACGATCATGAGGGTGACTGAGGCTCACATCCTTCTCGCTTGTACTGGTTCAACTTGACAGCAGCACCAGGCTATAAGAGGGAGACCGTATAATACACGCTGGTTCATTAAAGATCATCCGCACCTTGACTGTGAACCCGTAGTTTATGACAGATTCCTCTGCGTCAATAAATTTCAAGAATGGGCGGACCGACGGGAGCAAGCTCTCTCCAATATGATACCTAGCACAGTTATGTATTAGCGACCGTGTATACAAATTTCATGTATTAGTCCTGACCGAGGGAAGTTCGCAGCTTCGAGAAGAATGACTTCAAAACCTTCTCGAGCCAAAGCAGCAGCGGCGTAGCTTCCAGCGGGTCCGCCGCCGACAACAAGGATTTCAGTTGAGGTTGGCTAGCCAGTATTTCAGCATTCGTAGCACAAGAATTGATATGAATACTTGCAAGTATTTTAATGGCCATGTTGACAAAGGGGAGTGTACTGTGCATGGAAGGGACATATCGCTATGCCTTTATAATCTCCTGAAAATTTCGTATGAATCAACTTTGGCGAAGCGTGACAAGTTCCTCGCGTCCGAAGAGGAAGCTAGGACATTATCATTATCAGGCTAAGAGCAAGTCGGGATACTGGCCCCATTGTCTTCAAGCGTACTGGCCCGGGGTTACCTGGTCCAATTAAGCTAAAATTAATCAATGACGTACTGATCAGCACCAGGTATCACACAAGAGAGCGTGATACGTTATACAGTGCAAGCATCATCCCCTGTACGACGGCCAACCTGGTCATACTTACTAGCCATACGCAAGTGATCAAACTTACCTCGCATTGAACATCATCAGTGAACAAATGAAATTGTCATAGTTGACTTTGTATTGGTAACAATCATAAAAATCAACACAAATGTGGCGGGGGGGGGGGGGGTGCATCAGGAAATTCGCACATTCCTTAACGTGCCCTTATGCGGACTTATTTACACTTAACTGCCTTGGTGAAATTGAATCTACTTGTCCAAAATTTCAACATGAATGAATTCAGAAAAAAAAAGTTGAGATATATTAATATACATGTTTTATTGTATTTCGCACTCAAAAAATATAAGATATGCCAGGTGAATGATGTGAGAGAGAGCAAACAAGTTTTGAGATAAGTGAGTTAAGCTGATTAAGCATGTCAAGGAATGTGTGAATTTCCTGATGTGGGTTACTTGAAAATGTTTGACCTTATGAATTTGTAAGTAAGCCGATCAAGCTGTCCTACCGCACCATTGTAGATGCGAACTGGTCTACAAACAAAGAATGTGATGTAAGCTAACAAAGTGAAATGTGGATCCACCATCATCGAGACAGGCCCTGAGGTCCCCACTGACAAGAGTGGGACCTTACTAGCCTATCTACAAAGCTAAGCATGCCAGTTTGATCCAAACTGCACTCCCCGTTTGGACTAGGCCAGTAACCTCTTTCATACACTGACGAGAGGCTCAGGGAATACTCCAAAATGGCAAGTCCGCTGCAGATGTAGTCAAATGCTTATGCATCGATAAGATTGCTCAAGTGATAAGATCGATAAGACATCGCAAGAATATATAGACTAATGGCAAACAAACATTAAAGACTCTACTCGAACACCTGGCAAACAACACTACGATTCACGGATCGGAAGAATACTTTACTGCATCTCGGCCAAAATATCATCAATGAGCTTATCCACAGCTGCCCTCTCCGACGGCGACAGGTCGTTCAAACGTTGGACGATCAAATCAAACGCTGCCCTATTGTCCTCAATGACAAATTCTGACTTGCCAGCGGCGCCCTTAGCATGCTCCTGCAGCGCCCAAAGTAAGATTGTGCTGGAGAATGCAATGACATCAGGAAATTCACACATTCCTTAACATGCTTAATCAGCTTAACTCACTTATCTCAAAACTTGTTTGCTCTCTCTCACATCATTCACCTGGCATATCTTATATTTTTTGAGTGCGAAATACAATAAAACATGTATATTAATATATCTCAACTTTTTTTTTCTGAATTCATTCACATTGAAATTTTGGACAAGTAGATTCAATTTCACCAAGGCAGTTAAGTGTAAATAAGTCCGCATAAGGGCACGTCAAGGAATGTGTGAATTTCCTGATGGATATTGTCGTGATCACACTTGTTTGGGTCAATCCAGCGGGACAACCTCTTCTCAAGTAATACACAGTTGATTATGTGGAAGAGGGCAGGGTTTCTGAATGCTGCATTCTACGTAAGTCCAAGTCAGACTTTGGAAACAGTTATATCAGAAACTTTGAACGCAACTCACAGTGTCTGGATCGTCGAGGTAAGCAAAGCCGATGCAGAGGCTATCAATGTAAACCTGCTGGTGCACCAACTCTTTGTTCCGCTTGCTAATAGGGAGGGCAAAATCGACTGCGGATTGACCTACATCTTTGAATATACTTCAAATGCTGTTCAGAATAGTTTTGAGCTTCTTCACTTCAGTTTTTTGGCTTCCAGCCACCCATGCATTGACTGAGTTCATCGTCAATGGTGACAAATGCATCTCCACTCCCTGATTGAATGTGTGAAGCGCCATGTCTTTCAAATCATTGCTTGCCACCATCAAGTTGTTAAGGAAATCCCTCTTGAACACGTTGCAGGTGCTGTCAACAATGCGTGAGATGGTGGCTGATGACAGCGGAGGTGGTTGGGTACTGTTGGACATGAGAGGTTGATCAGTTATGGCAGGGGAGCCCAAGCCTGGTTGGGCTATGTGACCTGTGCCTGCGGGTTCTACAGGAGGGAGGCGCAGGTGGACAGGCTTGCGAACGGCTCTCGAGGATCTGGGTACAACCTAACATTTAGATTAGTAAATGTAAACTACTACACAAAAAATGTACATGAATCACGCCAGTTGAAAATTCCTCACCCTGCACTAGTTCACCTGGTCTTGGCTTCGCATATGCCATGACAAGGTGATAGGCTTCATACAGTGCTGCTTGACTCGCTGCACATACTGAAGGGACACATAGCAATGCGTCGCTGTGGTCTGCTCGCATCCTCAGACCTGGCCTGTAGTTATCAGCAGCCTGGTGGATTCCTTCCACATTGAGCACGGGAGCCTGTAAGCAGGATTGGTACTGGAAGGGGGTGGTGGACTGTGAGGGCATCCGCTGCTCAAATTGAGCAGGTGGTATGGCTGATGTGCCAGCCATTGATTGCTGGTTAGAGGGGGGTATCTGCCGGGCCATCTGTGGCAGGAATGATGTGCGCGGTATGGTCGATGGGCCCGCCATCGATTGGTGGCTAGAGGGAGGTATCTGTGGGGCCATCGGTGACAGGAATGGTGCATGTGGTACGGTCAATGGGCCCACCATGAAGTCCCGGCTAGGGAGGTCCATCTGTGGGGGTCGCCGCTCCACAAACTGAGGATGGGACATTGTCGATGCACCACCCATCGTGTCCTGGCTAAGAGGGTTCATCTGTGGGGGCCACTGTTGCGGGGACCACACATGCATTGCCATCAATGGACTCACCGTCATATTGTACATATGTGGGAGCCCCTGCTGCAGGGATCGCACATACGGTGCCATTGATGGACCTGCCATCAATTGTGCACTGTGCAGCCTTGGTTGAGGGGGGTGAGCGGCTGCTGGCTGTATAGCCAGTCTGGATGGCACTACCAGATGCTCTATGGCCAGTCCAATCTGAGTGCTGGCAGTATTGCCACATGGGTTCTTCCCTGTGGACTCTGGGAATTTCAGTATTTGCTAGGAATTTGTTAGTTAGCAGTGATGATGATGAATTGATATCACACCTTTGATTTCCGCTTTCCCTTTGATGGTTTCTTGGGAGGCATGGTCAGAGAGAGCTGGAAAATCTGAAGGGCAAGGGCAACACAACTAAATTTAGAGTGGCACTGACCGCCAATCAGTTAGACACATGTTTCATTGAGGCAGTAAATTGAGGGTGGAACCTAGAATTCAGTCTGAACACACATGGTGATCATGTAATTGTATCAGGTGTGATCAGTCAAGTGCTACAGCAATCGGTACAGGAAGGGAAACACTGTCTACACATTGTCAAAACATGAGCCACAAACATGTCATATGCAGTACACTGAATTGTCGGGAAATAGGAGGGTAAATAGAAGGACCCCAAGCTACACGCGGAATGGTCGAGAATATATACTTAATCACTGTAGAAATGAATATAAGCGCTCAAATATTAGTAGAGAAATGAGGGGGGGGGTTACCTCAGAACTCGCCTCCAAAACAAACCCTTCACCTTTGACGCCCAATCAATTGGAACTAACTTCCGATACATCATCGCAACAGCTTTCATTGTCATCCTCCGATTCAGCACTGTTGATGAAGGGGTCTGTAGAATACTTATCCTTGGTGATTGTCTGGTTGGAGTCATGCAAGTTGTGATTGATTGCAAAGGCCTCAAGTTGATTCAATTGCTCCTCTGAAATGCTGAATTCTAGCAGCTCCTCATCATAGGTTCCAACACCAAAGTCAAAGTCATCTTTGAACTGGTTTGCATGATGGTGGGTCATGAACCTTTCGAACATGTGGGCTTCATTGGAAGCTTCAACGTATTCATGAGCATTCTTCTGCTGAAGTAGGCTAAGAAGCGTTTGATGATGCTCAGCCTCCTCTATCTCCCAGGCAGTCATAAGGAGATGCAAGCATGACTTTTCACGAGTCACTTGCTTTGTGGAAATGGCTTGCTTGATAGTTTCCTTGTCCATGCTCTGCAAGCCGCATCGAAAAATAGTAGCAGCCTGTACATTCTTATTAAATGTTGCACCATAAGATAGATAAGCATTGAATGTACTGCTTTCGCATCAGCTATTGATATATTGGCATGATCATTTCTGAGTATTGACCTCCTTGTCCAGCGCAGTTCTGGTGCACTTGGCCCAGCAGGCCGTGCATAGGAGTAAATTTTGATTTTGCATGGTCTGTATACTGAGAGAGGCGGTGGACAATGCCATGGGCTGGAAGAGATGGAGTATAATCCCAAATGATATGAGGGCTCACAAAACAGTCGTTTAAATCGGTGGGTGGGTAAGTGGTCTGTTGCTGGATGGAGGTGATGAACTCTGGGGGGGAGAGGCATGGTGTTGGTGAGTAGATATCATGATATGTGCTGACCATCAGCAGTCAAAGCGGAAAGTGTCGGACTTTGAAAGACTTAGAGGAATTTTGCAATCGAAATTCAAATGTGGATCTGGAACACAACTACGATGAATGATGAAGTTCCAGCAGATGATATTCCTTGGCCTCAGCAAATCATTTTTGATAATGCAAGAGATCCTGCTGTGACCTGCCCAAACTCAGACTGCCAACAATGTTTTTCATCCATCCATGACTTGCTTGCTCACCTAAATCATCCAACTGAGACATGCTGGCCATCGAGGTCTCAAGGACACATGGCCAAGCCTCCTGCATTATGCGGAGCCCACAAACATCATGATGGGCAGTCTGGAGCAGATAAGACCATGGAGGATTCCCATTGGACTGCTCAATATCATCCACAATCAGGCTATGTCTACAGAGATGGACAGAACATATTTCAGCAAATTCAGAATGATGAACACAAGCCAAAACGGACACACAATCTGTACTGGCCCTTTTGCAATCATGGAGAGTGGTCACTCGGTAAATTTCTAGTTGAGACCATGACGCAGACAGAGATCAATCGTTTTCTCAAACTGTCTTGGGTATTCTATATGATATGTCTGTGTACTACTTGCTAACTCTACATTTTCAGTTCGATGTGAAAGAAAAACCCTCATTCTCGAGTGCTCGAGAACTATTGTCCTGGATGGACCTTGTACCTCCCAGGCTGAAATGGTGTATCATGCAGTTTGAAGTCCAGTGGTACACCACCGCTGCTCCCATTCATCTAATATGGTGTGATGACCTTGAAGTTGCGAAGAGCCTCTTTGGCTACCCAATTTTCGCTCAGAACATGTCTTTTGACCCTTTACATGTCCGGGAGGGTGCGCAGTGAGAGTACAGAGAGTAGTTCACAGAAAATCGAGCATTCTCGACACAGGTATGTGCTTCTGTTCTGTATTTTCACATTCTCAACTATCAACTATTCCAGGACCAGCTGCCCGAGGGGATCATAATGCCCATAATAGCTGCGTTGGACAAGACACCAGTCACAAGACAGACGGGCAGTCTGGAAATGCACCCTCTTTTCCTCACTATCGGCAACATTGACTCTGACATTCATATGAAGGCTACATCCCATGCTTGGCGATGTGTAGCATATATACCAATCCCCAAGTTTGAAACACATTCTGATTATCACACAATCCTGAAGTCGTGTGTCTGGCACAAGTGTGTTGACTTAGTCTTTGCCAGCTTGAAGGTCGCAGAAAAGGTCGGCGAGTTTATGCCTGATCCCTTTGGTGAACTTCGATATTGCTTTACCCCTCTTGTCGCTTGGATCGCAGACCTTCCAGAACAATTGATGATCACCTCTGTGTCAAAGAATGCATCCCCCATCACACTGGCCACTCACAAGCAATTCGGGGATGCCAACTGTCACGATCCTTGCACAGTGGAACATACCTTGGAGCTATTGTACATTCTCAGCAAGTCCGTCGATCCATGGAATCTTGACCGGTTCCAGAAGAAGGCGAAGGAGCTTCTCCTCCTAGGCATTCATCTTCCAAGGCAATGCAAGCATCACTTAATGAATTCCACGATTGCAAGGTGGCAATCCTGGAAGCTGAGGCACGTTGGGGAAAAAGCAGTGTCAAGGAGGACTTCTACATACCAAAACTCGAGCTCCTTCTGAGCTTCGCGGAGGCCATTAGGAACAACAGTGGATTGATTCAGTTCACTGCGGATGTTAGTGAATGACTTCTCATCACACATTGCAAAAGCCCTTTCACAAGAACGAGCAAACAGAAAGATTTCGGTGAGCAGATCGTCCGCATCCTTTGATCGTGAAGAGTGGATGCGGCAGTTTGATCTATATCTCCTCCTTCGCCAACACAACCATGCTCTCGTGAATGCCGTCATCGATGAAGATGAGGAGGTATACACCATGGACCTGACGATGGCATGGGTTTCTTGTGTTGCCCCCAACGAACAACATCATTTCAGTGCCCCCAGGCCCATACGGAATCATTTCACCAAGGGCATCCTATCTGACAGCACCAATGCAGCGCTTACTGTCACTTGCTCTCCTGATGGCTCAAATCTGAGCTGGCCTGATGTGATGCACACCTATGGACTCCCTGATCTTTGTCACAAGGTCACAGAATACATTCAGCGATATGCAGATGATGCTGAAGGGTGTTTATGGATGTTTAGCACCATTAAGATCTGGTCCAAGTTTCGTATCCAACTGCATTCAACATTTCGCCCATCAATTAACATGCCTAGCCAAGCTGTCCAGGCTGAACCACCAAGTGATACATTCCCATCCAGAAATTGTGATGCGATTTTCTTAGACACAGATCAAGGTGCAAATAACCCTGGTTGTAAGTTGGTTTATACTACCTATCGTGCCATATATTGATGACATCTACTGTCTAGTTCCCGTTGCTCAAGTTTGCATTGTATTCCAGCTGGCCCCACCCCGGCGCTCAACTGTGAAGCTTCCTGACTTCCTGTTGCACCCCCTTCTCTATGTCCAACCTTTTTATATTGTAAAAACCCCCAAAGATCTAGAGGACACTCAGTTGTGGAAACTTGAGAGGGTATATGCACCTGCAACGCAGCCCAAAACCCGCACCAGGTTTGTCATTCCCATAATGGAGGTAACACATGCTGCAGAGTTGGTCCCAGTGTACAGAGAAAAGGTTGACTGTTCCTTGACTTCAGCAACATCTCAGGAGCACTATGACCACTTGTATCTTAACCGTTATGCAGACAAGGAGATGTATAACGCATTGCATGAATTATTGGACACTGAGTATACTCTTTATGATTAATCTTATGCCACTGTTCTTTCCAATAGCAACATCATTTGTAAACACAGTACTGTAGGCGCAATGATCTTGGTCCTTGATTAGATGCTTTTTGGATCGATAAGATGACCAACTCACTGATAAATCTTGCCTGAGTGCTAATGTGATAATCGGACTGACCAACCAATCACATCCCTCCATCGCTGTGAACATAAGTGTTTGTAACACACTTAGCATAGGCGAGAGAAGCCTTCATTTCAGTGGTTTTGCAGATGCTACTTTATTCTCACTATGGCAGTAGTGGGTTTTGCCGGTGTCATCGTCAAAAAAACCTCATATTTTCACTTTTGGTGTAAAAATGAGTTAACTCCGGCCCTAAATATGTTTGTCATGTGACTTACTGTCTGTTTGAGGTGTTTGTTTCGCACCATTCTGAACGCTTGCTTCGCTTGCGTATCTCTACTTATGTCTATGTCTTCTTATAAAGTCTTCGGATCTTTTGCCGACATTCCTGCTGTTATTTGTGTCGATGATGCAAGTCTTGATTCGACCATGTCATTGTCTTTTCTGCACGATTGTAATGTGCCACAAACTGTCTCCGCTCATCACGGAGTGGCTATGGAGTCCACTTTTGGGCCCGTGCATGTACCTACCATTGATGGATGGTACAATTCCCAACAGATCTTTCGACCCATCTATCTGAGTGGATGCGATGTTGAGCTCAGTCGTGATTGGATCTCGTCTGTCAATGCGCAGTACGATGGTTCTCAGCTTCAAAGGCCTTCAGAAATGGACGTCAGTCGACTTTCTGGTGGTCATAGTTGGAATTTGCAGCTTGAAGGTACATGTATTAGTGTCTAAAATCATTTCAAATGTCTGAGTGACTGTTTGTAGATAATATCTGCTCTCTGTCGTCTTCTGTTGTTAGAGACCAAACAAAAGTTTCAACTACCCAAGTGGGATCTTGTATAGCTACCCAAGCGGGTTCTTCTTCAGTTACCCAAGCGGGTTCTTTTGATGATACTGTACATAATTTTTTTTGTGGTTATGAAACATTATTGATAACAGCTTTGAGGAAATTGGCAGTTGCTCATGGCCTTCGTGTATCCTCAAACATATCTATGGAAGATCTATGACAAGCTATATCTCAACACATACAGTGGCTCAAAAAACTGTCCGCATGTTTTGACATTTTTCACTATCTATGATATTGTGTGAGAATGAACAAATTCCTCAAGGACATACTTATACCACATTGTAGTATGGCTTCAGGGCTTTTATTTGAGCCCTACACCGTGGGACTCGGCGGAGATATGGTGGAGATATAAGGCTTATAAAATGATGACTCATGTGGACAGTTTTTTGAGTGTATATTAAAACTATATAAATCATTATTTATGACACCATAAAAATCATGCCACTATTATATAAATTATAAAGTGGTGTCATTATGTTATTTTATGACTATATCTAACTATATAAACCAGAATATCTCATGTATCATAGTCATAATCACCATGAAAGCCATCTCCTCTGCTCAAAGAGATAATATCCTCTCTCTGTCTTATGCTGGCCTCTCTGCTCGCCAAATTTCCTCTAGAACTGGAGTATGCAAGTCCACTGTGGCCAAGTTCATCAAAGAAAGCCACCCAGACAAGGAAAACTCTTGTGGAGGATGTCCATCCAAGCTTACCTCTACTGACAAAAGGGCTATTATCCAACATATCACTACAGGAAAGGCTGATAATGCTGTCCAAGCCACCCATTATATCAATTCCACCATCACTACCCCTGTCTCTTCACAAACTGTGAGGAATGTTCTCAAGGCAGCTCATCTCAAGGCAGTAACAAAGAAGAAAAAGCCTCTTCTCTCCATCAAACATAGGCAGAGAAGACTAGCCTTTGCCTTAGCTCATCAACACTGGACTGTAGAGGACTGGAAGCGTGTTATATGGTCAGATGAGACCAAAATCAATAGGATTGGGTCAGATGGGAAGGTGTATGTATGGAAAAAGAAGGGAGATGGCCTAACAGACAGAGAGGTTAATGGGACTGTCAAGTTTGGAGGAGGTTCTTTAATGGTATGGGGCTGTATGGGATGGAATGGTGTGGGAATGCTTGCTGAGGTTGAGGGGAAGATGAATGCTGAGCAGTATGTGGACATTTTAAATGACCACTTGCTGCCTAGCTTGGCAGAATCAGGGATTGATGAAGAAGACTAGAATACCTGGTTATTACTGTAAAATACTTGAGTCAAAAAACTGTCCGCATGAGTCACCATTTTGTGAGCCTTGTATCTCCACCATATCTCCACCGATTCCCACGGTGTAGGGCTCAAATGAAAGCCCTGAAGCCATACTACAATGTGGTATAAGCATGTCTTTGAGGCATTTGTTTGTTCTCACACAATATTATAGATAGTGAAAAATGCCAAAACATGCGGACAGTTTTTTGAGCCACTGTAGGTACAGGTTTTTGTGGATCTCCTTCATCGTGATTATTCGACGGGTGCAAATCTGTGTGTCGAGGTCTTGACATGTCTTATAATGATAATCAGGCCGTGCTTTCAGTGAGGATAGCTTTTTTGACCTCTATATTGAAAACAACGAAACAACGACCTTTAGAATGCTTGTTGAAAATCAATGGTGTCAGTTTTGAAGTCAGTTCGAATATAGGACAGCTTCGGTGCATGCTAAAGAATCATATCAAAAGACTGCAGAAAGCCAAGTTGAAATCATTTGCACAAATTCAGACCCAAGCGCAACTACATGATCGCAAAAATTGTTGTTGTCAGCTTTCTTGTGAATGGCCTCAGATTCCATCCTCACAATTGAAGCGTCATCTGGTGCAGATGTTTAGGGACGAGACTTCTTCAGAAAAGTTGGCCACATTTACCTGCGCGTCTTGTGCTGAAAATGTTTTGTATTCCGGACAGACAATAACATCTGTAGCAAACCTTCCTAATTCTTTTCTTTTGCATAGACCTGATTGTCAAAATGATCAGCATATGACAAATGATTATTTTGACCGGGACTGTCCTTTTCCTCCATTGCCATTTGCAGATTCTAATGGTCCGCTTCATGATTTGATGCTTGATCCATGCAGAGTGAAACAAATCAGTGCAGATGACTTCCAGCTGTCTTTATGTAATGTCTGCAATAGAAAATTGAAGAAGGGCAAACATCCTGTGTTGAGTCTCGCAAATTGAACTTTTTTGGGAGACGTACCTGACAAATTGAAAGATCTGACAGTCGTTGAGGAAGCGATGATCACTCGTTGTCGTGCAAAGTGTTGGATTGTTCAGTTGAAGGAAGAAAACCAAGATCTGCAACTTTCCACCAATCAGTGCAGGATCAAGGGCCATATAATTGTATATCCTCAATGCCCGCAAGGTATTGCGAATGTCTTACCTCCATCAGTGGCTGACATTATTACTCCGATCTGCATTATTTTTGTAGGCTCGTGTCCTCCGTCTTGTGCATGGCTTGAAGAAAAGGCCAAGCCTTTGATAGCTCGCAGGGAGAAAATTCGAGCAGCGTTAGTATGGTTAAACAAACACAACCACCTGTATAAGGACATCACCACTGATTTCGATGTGCTAAATTCTATGGATGATAAAATGCTGATGCCCTTTCATGTTGATCATATTCTTCCCAATGACGCTCGGGATTCCTTGACATCAAAATATGATGCAAACAATTCAGTGCAATTGGAGGATTTGTCTGATGTGTGTGATTATGAAACCTCATTGTCTAATCATGATGATCCATTGCATGCTGCTGAATTGCAAATTAATTTCGAGAATTTTGTAGTTACTGATGTCGATGGAAATGTGTCTGCAAATCAATTGCATGCAGCAGCAGTGCGTCATATCAAGAATAAGGGCGGTGGATATGTTCAAATTCCTCATGATCCTGTGCCTGTCAACGAGTTCTTTGATCCGGACCTTTTTCCAATGATTTATCCTACATTGTTTCCATTTGGTCTGGGAGGATTTGAGGACCACCTGCATACTGAGCCCTTGTCAATCAAGAGACATGTCAAACATCTTTCTAATCTCACAGATCGTCGTTTTAAAGAACATTATTCATTGCTGTTCACAGCATTTAACATTTTACAGTGGTGCAAGATCTTATTACATACATCTTTGAAAGTGAAGTGGGATTCCTTCCCAACTGTAGCTACTAATCTTGCTGCTGTTTCACCCTGGGCTGTTCACTGTGTGATGGAACATGTAGCTCGAGGGACACTGTTTCTGCAAATAAGGAAGATGAGCGATGTGTGTTGCATTTAATGAAAGAAGTACAAGTAATAACTTCACAAGTACCAGGATCTGCGCATGCAAGAAGGAATATGTGAAATGAAATCTGTGGTCTTATGTGTGAGCAAAGCTTGCCAAGTTTCTATGTCACCATCAATCCCACAGATGTATATAATCCGCTCGTTAAATTCCTTGCTGGTGCTGAAATAGATGTTGTCAATCTGCTACCAGAGGAAGTACCGAAATTCCATGATCAGTCTATCCTCATAGCCCAAAATCCGGCCGTTGCAGCAAAGTTTTTCAATACTTACATGAAAGTATTTATCAAATGTCTTTTGCAATTCGAATGTAAGGGCACAGACCTTCATGAAGGCATACTCGGTACTGTCAACGCATATTATGGATGTGTCGAAGCTCAAGGCAGAGGTACACTGCACTGTCATATGCTGATATGGCTTGAAGGTGCACTCAATCCCAATGAGATCAAGGATCAAATATTACAAAGTGAGGAACAGATATTTAAAGAGCGTCTTCTCCGATACCTAGAAGATACCATTTCAACGTGCATCCCTGAACTCCCAGAAGAAGACGTGTCAATACCGAATCAAATATTTCATCCGTGTTCAACTTGAGGAGTGAATTTTCAGAACACTGAGGATGACTTGTTAGACACAATGCGGAAGAAAGACGCACATCTCCTGGCCAAAAAATGCCAGACTCACAGGCATTCAAAAACATGCTGGAAATATTGGAGGGGCCCACCAGAACCGAAGGAATGTCACTTTGACCTGGACGAGAAAAATGTACATCCAATAAGCCTGACTGATCCAAATACAGGAGAGATAACTTTAAAGTGTTTGGATGGTCTAGTCAACCATTTTAATGCAAGCATACTGGAAGCTATGAGGTGCAACATGGATATTAAGTTCATTGGTTCGGGACCAGCTGTGAAAGCAATATTGTGACTACATCACAAAGTCGCAGTTGAAAACTCACATTGCATTGGCTGCAATGGAAACAGCAGTCCACAAATTAGAGGTGTATGATCCAAACAATGATGATTACAAATTATGAGCAAAGAAAATGCTACAAAAATGTGCTCACTCAATGATTTCTCACCAAGAACTATCTGCACAGCAAGTGTGTTCATACTTGATGGATTTCGAAGACCACTTCACGAGTCACGAGTACTGCAGCTTGTATTGGACAAACTTTGAATCCTTCCTTTGTTGAAAAATGTAGTCCAAGTCCTGAATGTAATCAAACATCTATGACTGATGATATCACATTGAGAACCACTCACGATCATCATGATGATACCAAAGAAAATTTAGATAAGCATGATGAGGAATTGGAGGATAGGCCAGTTGAAGGAACACTTGATGATGATGAAGTCTATGTTGAACAACTTCAAAATGATGAAATCAGAATCGGCAGTGATAACTTCGGAACTATTGTACCCAAAGCTGCGCAGGTTATGGACTATTTGCATCGACACGAAAAGTTCAATAATATATGTGTATGGGACTTTGTAGCTCAGGTGGACAAAGTGGAAAATAACAAGAAAAATAACAATAAGAAAACAACAACTCAGCGTACAAACGACAATGAATCATACTGTGATGACAATGTTGATAATGAAGATGAGCTTACTGATAATACCTTAGAAGATTCAGAAGACATGGAAGTGAACGAACCATACCTGTTTCTTTCAGCAGAGGAAATTCTTCATTCTTCCACCAAAACACGGCCCTTTGCAGAATTACAGGCTGGACATTATGAATCACGCACACATTTTCAGCGAGTGAGACGATGGGAGAATCAACTCATACCTGTTCCAATGGGTCCAAAGATGCCTATTGAACAATATGCAAATATTGCACGAATGTAAGGACAGCCGAGATGATCATTTCACGAACCGTCGACTTCAACATAAACTGGCAGGAATCTCGACCGAAATAGCAAACTACAATCATGGTTTTAATGATGATGATATATTCACAGACAATACCGATGAAGATATACTCACTCATCTTGAATCAATGGACTCCTGCTGTTCAATCCACAAAGAAATGATTAACAATGATCTGATCTGCTGCCTTCAACATATGGACTCATGCCAGTTCTTCGACAGTCTCTCGCATGTGTTGAATCCTGTGAATGCTAGTACAGACCTGTGTGAAAATGGCAGTAAGATATCTGAAGAAATGATTCAAAATATGGAGCAAGAGAATGAATGGCGAGACTGCTATGAGAAAAGACGGACAAAATGGAAGCAAAACCAAGCAGTGAAAGATACCTTGAAATCACACTTACCTATCAATTACAATGGACCATCAACAACAATTGAAACACTACAGATGAGACCATCAGAAACACATGAGAGCCTCACTCCAAATATCCAGAGCCATACACATCCAATTGATGAATTCCATGATGTGAATATTGAACAATTTGCCCAAGAATGGTCACTAAACAATGAACAATCAAGAGCATTCAGAATAATAGCAGAACACAGTCAAGCGAACAAGCCCGAACCTCTGAGAATGTTCATTGGAGGACCTGCTGGAACTGGCAAATCTCAAATCATCACTGCTTTAAAAGATTTCTTCATCAGATGGAACCAAGAACAACGATTCAGACTTGCCTCATATATGGGATTGGCTGTGCAAAACATCTCAGGCATGACTCTGCATGCATCTCTCCTGTTAAATCAAAGACATACATCATCAGCAAATACTAAAACAAAACAAGACCTTACTACGATGTGGAAAGGTATTGACTACCTGTTCATCGATGAAGTATCTATGATAAGCTGCATTTTCTCTGTAAGATTCATGATGCATTAGTTGATGCCAAAGGTAATACTGCACCATTCAGAGGAATAAATATCATCTTTGCTGGAGATTTCACTCAGCTTTCGCCTGTAAGCAGAAAACAATTGTATGCTCACCTTGACCTCAGACGCTGTGCAACAACACAGGGACAGAAAAGCATCTTCGGCAGACTGCTCTGGTTATCGACAAACACTGTGGTACTATTGATGAAAATAATGCATCAATCAGGTTCAGAGAATGAATGGTTTGTTGAAACCCTTGCACACCTATGCCAAGGAAAATGTACAATAGATGATTATCAGCTTTTGCAAATGAGAGTAATTACCACCAACACAAGAGATACAGATGATTGTGATTGGAAAGACGCACCAATCATTGTCTGTGATAATGAAAGCAAAGATGAATTGAACATTAGAATGACGACAGCATTTGCACAAAGAACAAGACATACCCTTCATTGGTACCACTGCACAGATAAACATAAAGGAAAACAGCTGCACGACAAGGATCTAATTAACAAATTACAGCATTTGAACTTGGGAAAAACAAACATGCGACTAGGAAAGATTCCGCTAGTGATTGGAATGCCAGTCCTTGTGTCCCAAAATTTTGATATCGAAGGTGGAATCATGAATGGTAGTACCGGAATACTGAAGAAAGTGAGATACACAGTCAATGACGAAAAACAATGTGTACTGAGATCCTGTATTGTAGAAATCAATCAGTCATAAGATGATGCGCTACCAAACCTACATCCACACAACATATCCATCATTGAAGACTCCGTGGAACTAAGATTTATGCATCCTAATTCCAAAAAGACATGCCACATTACATGCACCTGTTACGACCATGCAAAACCGAAGATTAGTAAGAAGTCCTGGTCTTACATGGGGTTGTACCGGAGGGTTGTAAAGTCAAAGGGGCTTGGCCTCAGCTCGTACGCTGTGCCCCTTACCCGAGTATGTGCCCTTAATTTCAGATGAAGTCCAAGGGAGAGTTCTGGTGAAGTCCAGATGGAGGGTCCGGACGAACTCTAAGGCAGGATAGCTCAACAGAGCTCCGATGGACTTCCGGATGAGCGCGGGAATGCGCCGGAACTATTTCCGGAAGGTAGGGAGTAATGGTAACACTACTGGAACAAGCTCCAAGTAGAATGGATGAAGGATGGACTGCTGGACAAAGTCCAGGGCAGGATAGGAGCAGAGCTCCGGAGGGAAAGATGATCCATAGATGTCAGAGGATAGGATAGGATGGATCCGAAGGACTAGGGGTCCGAAGGTCTGGAGCTCAGGAGGAGCGGAGGAGCGGAGGAGCGGAGGAGCGGAGGAGGGAGGAGCGGAGGAGCGGAGGAGGAGCGGAGGAGCGGAGGAGCGGAGGAGCGGAGGAGCGGAGGAGCGGAGGAGCGGAGGAGCGGAGGAGCGGAGGAGGAGCGGAGGAGCGGGAGCGGAGGAGCGGAGGAGCGGAGGAGCGGAGGAGCGGAGGAGCGGAGGAGCGGAGGAGCGGAGAGCGGAGGAGCGGAGGAGCGGAGGAGCGGAGGAGCGGAGGAGCGGAGGAGGAGGAGCGGAGGAGCGGAGGAGCGGAGGAGCGGAGGAGCGGAGGAGCGGAGGAGCGGAGGAGCGGAGGAGCGGAGGAGCGGAGGAGCGGAGGAGGGAGAGCGGAGGAGCGGAGGAGCGGAGGAGCGGAGGAGCGGAGGAGCGAGAAGGGATGATCGGATGATCGGATGAGCATAGCTCTGTAGATCTTAGAGGAAGTGTTGGCTACTAGAGAGAGTAGGTCCGGATAGGTGTAGAGATAGTATAGACTACTCCGGACAAGGTCCAGAATAGAAACAGACAGTATAAGACTACCAAAGGTAGAGTCGGAGGTGAAACAGATGATAGACAGAGATGGACGAAGTCCGAAAAAGATTATAGGACATAGGGTCAAAGCTCCGGCCTAGGGAGTGATCCCATAGGCCTGAGTCGGAAGCTTACAAGGGCTGGAGCCCAAGTGCAAGAACAGAAACGGAGTTATATAGACATGATAACAGGATACAGAGTAATCAAAGGAATATACAGAAGTAGGAACAATGAATCAGACTGAGGTCTGCAGGAGTTGTACTACAAGTTTATATACTGTAGGTAGCATGCTAGAAGGCAAGTAAGGATAGTCTGAGGCTATGTTTGAGGCATTGCGGAACACAAGGCTATGAACTCAGAAATAAGACTTGTATGAAATATCTTATCAAGACGGAAGTCAAGATAACCGAAAGCCAGAGGTGCAGAGATAACTGAAAGCCGGACACAGGTATTAACCTAAAAAGAGTAACGCGCAGGTGCGCGGGAATAGTTTTGGATATGAGCATGGATCGGATATGGACATGGATCGGATATGACACGGATCGGATGGGTGGATCAGATTGGAGTGGATGGGTGGACTAGGATGTATGGATTGGGTGTCCAGATGTCCATGGATCAGACCTGAATGTACAGTATATGACAGCACCCAGGTTCCCATTCTTCCAGATTTTGTGATCACTGCACATAAGTCCCAGGGACAGACATTGGAGAAAGTTATCGTGGATCTTGGCTCGAAATGGTGTAGAGGAGCCGAAAAACCATATGTGATGATATCACGCGTGACTTCCCTTCAAAGCCTATTCATCCTACGTCCATTCAACTACAGCAAAATTTGTTCTCACCCATCCCAAGACATTCGCCGTGAGATGCTTCGATTAGACATATTAAACCTGAAGACATTAATTGAATGGCCACATGCAACCAACGAAGAACGAGAACTAGCACAACAACAACTACCAACATTGAACCACCTAGTTACACAGAATAAAATATTAGCATGTACCAAACAAGACCAAGTGCACAAACTAGACAGGGTTCAACAGATCATCCTCGACCTCGACAATCTTGCTTTAGCAGGCACCCAAGCCGGGACAGACCAACAACCACCTCGTCGAAAGAAGAGGAAACTGACTAACTCAGTCAGTATTGAAAATGATGAGATGATCACTGAGGTACCTCAACCACCTCCACAGCATACCAAACGACACAGAGCATCCTGATGGCTGACACACTTGCCTGACTGCTGATGAAATTAGCATTTGTCAGCAACAATATGAGCATTTGTCAATGACACATCCTACTGTGTGTCATACCCCCAGAACCCTTAACTCCGCTTATTTAAAGAAAGATTCAATGTGTGTCAGCCCCTAATTCTATCACCTGATCCACCACCATGTCCTCACCTGGTGTGAGGTCAAGTGCTTCTCACAATGTGTTGCTGACAGTATATATGACCATGTCACTGACACCATTACAAGCCTTGGGAAGGATGGCTTGGGTGAAGCAGATTTTGGAATCGATTGGACTACGACCGTCCAAGACAATTACAGCGGGACCAGCTGATCATATGTGAACACTAAGGATGGTCGCCCATTCAGGACAAACATTATTGGGCAAATTGCCACTTTGACATGTGGGACGAAGCATTCTGCAAAAGGCACTCACTTTACCAAAAAGGTGACTCTGTGTCTTGTTACTTATAAACAAGATCTGACATTGAAAATGAGAATATACCGTTAAGCAATTCAGACACAGTCAAATGGAAATGGGCAATTTCCAAACCCACACTAAGCTCCCCAAATCTGACAGACATATGGGAGAATCAGTTGACATCGATCAAAGACTGGGTCAGTGAAGAAAGCAAGAGAGCAGCAACAGTCAGTTCTAAACAAAACACTAGATGACAACTAACACACTCAACAGGGTTCGAAAATAAATGCATGCATCACTAAGAGTGCCAATGACCTCCAATACGCGGACCTTATCATGCTGACATCGCAACACATCTATGAGGTAAGAAAAAAAAATACTCTTTTACTACCACTCACCATCTCCCACAGAAACCAGAAGGCGTCAACACTAACCAGAATGCCACTCCCCGACGAACGAAACGAAAGAACGTCAAGGACAGTATGGTAGAACAGCAGAGCATGGCAGCATCCATGAGCTCAATGGCGACCTCGAGCACAAACATGAACATTCCGACACCTCCTCCAGATAAAGGTACTCATCATCCTCATGCTCCTGCACATAATCCACTCATTCTATAAATGTTACTCCAGGAGCACTATACAACCCGAGGATCCTGCCTGACTACCATGGGTCATATTTTCAACTGTGACGAAACAAAATAAAGCAGCTGAACATTTATGACTCAGCAGAGAATGGTGGCAAGCTCATCCCTATGCACAAGACTTACTCAAAATTAAGGCCAGAATGCTTGTTCTCACCGTCTGCGATGCTCATGTATACAATATAGTGCAAAATGGCCAACTGACCAGCGTGCGTACCAAACAGCGTCATCCGAAACAATTGCTGACAAACCATTTCAGACTTTTCAGCTTGGTGTACAAGCCATAAAGGTCCTGGATCCTTCTGATGAACCTGTCGAAGAACACATGATCCCAGTGCTTTCCACAATTTCCATTAACATGTCAAAAGATGGCTCTGCCATCAGCCCCTCCAAAAAAAAACAAGCACACAAATGAACAGAAGAACAAAGGAGGGAAGGGAAAAGAGAAAGAGAAAATGGACTAACTGCGACTCAATTTTTGTATTTATAGCATCAGCCTCCATCTCATTCTAGCACTTGCTTCCATCTCACAGATCGTCTGGATTGCGACTTGTCTTGTACTTATATTTGTGGCACTTGAAGTCTACATTGAGTTGATCTCATTGATCTCTATGATATTTGTATCAGTAGCACTTGATTCATGAAGTCTGGGTTGAATCGATCTTGTTGATCTTGTATATGTAGCTGTTACAATCAAATCACCTTGCTTGCAAGGTCATATGGTATGCGACGAAATCTGATGGACTAACTGCCAATAATAAATATCAATAAACATCAATAAACCGTGAGTCTCTTTGTCATTGAACGTGATCATTGTTGAAATACACGATCCTTGCTACCATGGTGAAATGCAGCTCTGGAGGAGGTTTCAGTTACACGCTGTGCAGATTCTGTCAAGTTTATAACTCACCACTTACAAACAGGTATAGTACAAAAAAAAGACATTGCCACTATGATCCTGGCAATGTCGACAATAACAGATGTCATGAAAGTTTCAGCTCGAAGGGTGATTGATCCCTCCATTGCGACTACAGGGCTTGCAAGACCACGGTCAGGTCTATGAAAAGCAAACCACGCACGGTCAGTGCGCCTTTTAAGGCCTGAGAAGCTAGGAGAGGATCACAAGTTAGAGAGGAGACTGATCCCACACTGTCAACTTATATACCTTTGAAGACCACTGACTCAGTGCCGCACAGTCCACATGAAGAACACCGTTTTAGCCAAATTCTGACCTAATTAGAAAGAACACATGCGAATAAAGAAGGAAATGACACTTCGAAGAGTAGAAGTCTGTTCAGAAGACCAGAAGCCAGAATAGAGAACAGAACGTCAAAAGAAGAACATGACACGTCCATTTAGAGAGCCAAGTGCTATAATAAATGCCAGTACTACCTAGAAAATGTCCAATTCTTATATCTGCTTATACAAGCAAGGTCAAATTCGCATTGCCGAACCCTAGTGATGCATGTTGTGGCTCGGAAAAAATCGACTGTAGCGGTGTAAAGATACAATCTAGCCTGGGCTGTAGATAAACCATGGCCTAAGCTAGTATGCAAGTCTTGCGCTCTACCTAGTCTGCTTCACTTGCAAGGCAAGAACGTTCAACCCTAAAGGGAATGCTAAGTTAGTATAGTTCAATATTGCCTAACCTGTGGTGCGTGACTGCCGTTGGAGGTAGCGAGATGCTAGCGGTGACCTCCGGTCCTGTTAAGACTGTACTCAAGGGTAGAGAGATCGAAGGGCTTTGGCTCAGTTCATACACTGTGCCTTTCTCGAGTAATGCCCCTTATTTCAGGGAGGAGTTATTCATCCGAAGACCTGGAAGGAGTTGCGTGACGGATCCGGGTGTCCGAAGGTGTCGGATATGATACGTCTGAAGGTTATTCGGAACGTAAGGAGAGGACAGAGATTAAGGCTAGTTTCAGAACGAGTTCCTAACTAGAAACTAACGGAGATAGACTATAGGAATCAATCCTAAGTCTCGGAAGGTGACTTAAAGCGGAAAGTGGCTTAAGTCCGGAGGAGGCAGAATGAGTAGAATCTAAGATGATATTCGAACTAAGGTTCTACGGAGATCTACAAGTGGTTTATATACTGTAAGTATCTAAGACGGATAATCAGCAAGTCTGGGACCAAGGGCTATGTACGAAGTGTAACGGAAGTCTATTAGTTAATGCACAGCGGATCAGTAAGCATGAATCGGAAATGAACACAGGAAATGGATCAGTAACACAGGACGGAAATATAAACAGCCGGAATACCGGAAACAGGAGAATGACGAAAGGAGATAGGCGCAGATATACACAAGGAGTTAAGGTGTGAGAAGTCAGCACATTCGATGGGTGGTCGGGCAGGATCTGGACCGGACGGATATGGAATTGATCGGATCTGATCGATATGGTTGGATCTGAGATTAGAAGTATGGTATATGACAGGTCCATGGAAACTTGCGGTAAAACTAGTGGTAAGCGTGGGAATGCAGTAGGCAAGCAGTAGCGTGAACAGTAAAACTGCGGTAGTACAAGCGGTAAAACTGCGGTAAGCGTGGGAACTTCTGCAGTAAAACAAGCGGTAGTGTAGCGGTGAAGCATGAGAAAGTGGTAGTGCTAGCGGTGAAGCGCGGGAAAGCGGTAAAGAGCGGTGGTGCATGCAGTGGTAACACAATTCTTAAGGAAACAGTGACTTCAGTAAAGGACTTTATTTCATAGTGACAGTAGTGGTGACTATTCCTAAGTACTGTGTGTACTATAGGAGGGAAGTAAGGAATGAGTACGGGTACCTAGGAATTTTATACTAAGGAATAGCTATGGAAACGGAAGGGATAGGATAAACACGCAGCAGACATGTAATAAGACTGCACTACAGTTTACAAAACATCACGTACCGCGAGACTGGATGGACATAGGACAGGCGGTGATTCTTGCTTGTGGATGCCTAATGGGTTCGTGGAGATTGCCAAAGATTACTGCTTCACGGGAAAGTTGCCGCAGTACAGCCGTTAAGCTGCAACGAGGCTTCCAGAGTGTGGAACGATACCATTAGATAGGGGTAAACACATGGTAAAGTAGGACGGTGAAGCCGAAGGGTAAGGATAATGATTGCGTGTGACACCTATATGAAAATGTGCCATTTCAAGCTCAGCATGAGTTTGTTTGTCACAGCGGGCTCTGCAGCGTGCGGCCTTTCGCATTATAATTATTAGAGTCAGTTTGGCAACCAGATGTTGACCAACATTTGGCAAATACATTCTCGGCTGACTATTTCGCCGAAGGTCAGAGCTTGAATGACATGGGTCGAATTCGGACTAATCCTAGTACACTGATATCTCCTGTCCCTGTAGCCTTGATGTATCATTAACTATAGTTATAATCAAAGTGTGATACATGTATTACTGTGGTGCATAATTAACTGGTCCATAGAGCTGATATATCAGTGGAGGATCCTGTCAGGACATTCCCATAATAGTCTTGCACCCCCAATTATCGCTTTTTTGGCACCTCAACTCATGAGTAAAATATCACATTTCTTAATTTAACTTGATGGGACTTATTCTACTTAATTTGGCAGCCAAGTATGTCAAGACATCTAAGTTCATCTAAGTTAGCATTTTAACTTGGCAAGCAACTTAAACGACTTAGCACCAAGATGATTAAGACACTCAAGACCTTCAAAGCAATTTAAGACACTTTTCAACTTAAGTTTTCTAAGAAAATATCATATATTAAGATGCTAGTAACTCAAAAGCATGATGATCAATGAACTGGTTTACATAAAATCCTTGATAGACATCCAGAGAATCATGGAATCAAAGTCCATGTGGTATCAACTCAGTTCCAAATATTGGGAGTAAGTGTGCACTGTGGATAATACTGTCAGTATGGATAATAGGCGTGTTCCAAGACCCATCTTCATTGAAACATGGCGCGACCATCCACATTCCTGTAAGCTTGTCTGGTTGTTCAGCGATCTGATGGAACCATTGAATGAGGGTACATGAATATGTGCAACCTGTAGGCTAGGAGATATCCCTCAGCAAGTGTCAAGAACAGCACTGAGGTGTAGCGACGGAGGCTTGCATATGTTTGAGTATCAATAAGTTACATAACAATCAGTGGCTTGTGATGAAGGTGAAACTGTACAGTATGAGTCAGCATCAACACACCCCCTCACTGAGACACAAGCTTAAGGCCAGTGAGGTGTTTCAAGAAAAGAGGGCAAGGCAAGGCTTTGGTAAGGATATCTGCTGTATTCTTGTGGGTAGGGAGCCACTTGAGCAAAAATGTCTGCTGTTCAATATGGAGGTGAATAAAGTGATAATGGATGTCAATATGTTTCAAATGAATATGATTCTGCGCCTCCTTGGAGAGCGAAATTGTGCCTGTGTTGTCCATGTGAATGACAAGAGGGAAAGAGTGAGAGGAATATGTAAAGCAGTGAGGAGTGATTGGAGCCAGAGCCCCTCCTGAATGACATGAGTGACAGCCATTTACTCAGCCTCCATAGAGGACAATGCAATGGTTGCCTGCTTCTTGGAGACATGCGAAATCAGTCCCCCTGCAAAATACCAGGCATATCCAGAGATCGAATGATGATCAATGGAGGAGCTTGCCCAGTCAGTATCACAGAAACCATGAAGGGTTTTGTACACGTCCGAGCCACCATACTCAAGACGGAGGTTGATGGAGCCAGCAAGGTACCAAAGAAGATGCTTAGTGGCAGCATAATGAGCAGGGGTGGGCCATGCATTGTGCTGTGTGAGGGAGTTAACTGCAAAAGAGATGTCAGTGTAAAGATACAATCTAGCCTGGGCTGTAGATAAACCACAGCCTAAGCTAGTATGCGAGTCTTGTGCTCTACCTAGTCTGCCACTCTTGCGAGGCAAGAATGTTCGACCCTAAAGGGAATGCTAAGTTAATATAGTTCAATAATGCCCAACCTGTGGTGCAAGAATGCCGTCGGAGGTAGCAAGAGGCTAGCAGTGACCTCTGGTCCATGGGAAACTAGCGGTAATACTAGTGGTAAGCATGGGAAAGTGGTAGACAAGCGGTAGTGCGAGTGATAAAACTGCAGTAGTGCATGCGGTAAAACTGCGGTAAGGCGTGGGAAACTGGCAGTAAAACAAGCGGTGAAGCACAGGAAAGTGGTAAAGAGCAGTGGTGTGTGCAGTGGTAAAGAGATCCTTAAGAGACAGTGACTTCAGCAAAAGACTTTATTCCGTTAGAGACAGTAGTGGTGACAATTCCTAAGTACTGTGTGTACCATAGAGGGAAAAGTAAAAGTACCAGTATGTGCGAAGAGTCCTTTTTAACATGTACTGTGAATGGCTGGAATACATAGTGAGAATGGTAGTGATGTAAAGATACAATCTAGCCTGGGCTGTAGATAAACCATGGCCTAAACTAGTATGCGAGTCTTGCGCTCTACCTAGTCTGCTTCACTTGCGAAGGCAAGAATGTTCGACCCTAAAGGGAATGCTAAGTTAATATAGTTCGATATTGCCCAACCTGTGGTGCAAGAATGCCATTGGAGGTAGCGAGATGCTAGCGGTGACCTCCGGTCCATGGAAACTTGCGGTAAAACTAGCGGTAAGCGTGGGAATGCAGTAGGCAAGCAGTAGCATGAACAGTCAAGCTGCGGTAGTATGAGCAGTAAAACTATGGTAAGCATGGGAACTTCTGCAGTAAAACAAGCGGTAGTGTAGTGGTGAAGCGTGAGAAAGCGGTAGCGCTAGCGGTGAAGCGCAGGAAAGCGGTAAAGAGCAGTAGTGCGTGCAGCAGTAAAGCAATTCTTAGAGGAGACAATGACTTCAGTAAAGGACTTTATTTCGTAGTGACAGTATGTCATGAATTCCAAATACAAATCATTACTCTTTTCTCAATTTCCCTAAAGCGTCTAAACCCAGTGCTAAGACAAACCCAAATCCTATCAAAATCCCCATATCCGCTTCTATAACCAAACTTCCTGATGAAGATAAAGAGATCTTTTATGATGCTATCGGATAAGATAAGATAAGATAGTATCACGTGATCTTAGAACTTTCTAGAATATGATGTCATAACAATGTCACAACTATCACATCGTACAATTCTTGTTTCTATTTTATGATTGGCTAGTAGTTTCAAACTCAGTTTACATCTCAGTTTCAATATGTGTATATAGTTAGCTAGTTTCGCTGTAGTAGTTCTTTAGTTCAAACCTCTTGTATCTACATAGTAGCAATCCAAGACATCCTTGCTCCTCTCTCTTTCCTGGTGATAACCTTAGTTTGAGTCCTAGTCTCTGCCCTTGCATTAATTTGTTTGTGGGTTGTGACACAGTAGTGGTGACTATTCCTAAGTACCGTGTGTACTATAGGAGGGAAGTAAGGAACAAGTACAAGTACCTAGGAATTTTATATGAAAGGAATAGCTACGGAAACAGAAGGGATAGGATTAACATGCAGCAGACATGTAATAAGACTGCACTACAGTTTACAAAACATCACGTACCGGCGAGACTGGATGGACATAGGACGGACGGTAAATCTTGCTTGAGGATGCCAAATGGGTTCACGGAGATTGCCGAAGATCACCGCTTCGCAGGAAAGTTGCCGCAGTACAGCCATTAAGCTGCAACAAGGCTTCCGGAGTGCAGTGTAGCGAACAAAGTCATGCTGACCATGAAAGTGCCGTTTTAGACAAGTGTCTCATTACCATCTACAGCGGCTACCGAGAAAACCCCTATAGCGAGCATTACCCCTTTTCACTTCGCCAGTACTGTTTTCGCTCTGTGGATCCTTGCCCCTTACCAAATCTCGCTACCGATGTCCTCCTGTCCATTCCATTTCCGTCTAAGATCCATTGGTGCGTAGCATATTTGTTTCTGCCGTTACTAAAGCTACGGCAAGACTTACCTTACCTTCCGTGATGCCACTTGCTCACTGTGTGCCTCTTAGCTAAATATCTCTATCTCGCTACTGTTCTCGCTATGTATTCCGGCCGTTCATGGTACATGTTAAAAAGGACTCTTTGCACATTCCGGTACTTTTACTTTTCCCTCTATGGTACACACAGTACTTAGGAATTGTCACCACTACTGTCTCTAACGGAATAAAGTCTTTCGCTGAAGTCACTGTCTCTTAAGAATTGTTTTACTGCCACACGCACCACCGCTCTTTACCGCTTTCCCGCGCTTCATCGCTACGCTTCACCACTTGCGCTACGCTTTCCCGCACTTCATCGCTACACTTCACCGCTTGCGCTACGCTTTCCCGCGCTTCATCGCTACGCTTCACCACTTGTTTTACCACCAGTTTCCCACACCTTACCGCAGTTTTACTGCACGCACCACCGCAGTTTTACTGCACGCACTACCACAGTTTTACCACTTTCGCTACCGCTTGTCTACCGCTTTCCCGCGCTTACCACTAGTATTACCGCTAGTTTCCCACGGACTGGAGGTCACCGCTAGCATCTTGCTACCTCCGACGGCAGTCTTGCACCACAGGTTAGGCATTATTAGACTATACTAACTTAGCATTCCCTTTAGGGTCGAACATTCTTGCCTTTGCAAGTGAAGCAGACTAGGTAGAGCACTGTTAAGACCATACTCAAAGGTAGAGAGATCCGAAGGGCTTTGGCCTCAGTTCGTGCACTGTGCCCCTTTCTCAAGTAATGCCCCTTATTTCAGGGAGAAGTTATTCGTCCGAGGATCCAGAAGGAGTTGCATGATGGATCCGGGCGTCCGAAGGTTATTCGGAACATAAGAATAGAACAAAGATTAAGGCTAGCTTCGGAACAAGTTCCTAACTAGAAACTAATGGAGGTAGACTATCCGAAGATAGAGTTGGAGATATAGACTATAGGAATCAATCCTAAGTCTTGGAAGGTGACTTAGGGCAGAAAGTGGCTTAAGTCCGGAGGAAGCAGAATGAGTAGAATCTAAGATGATATTTGAACTAAGGTTCTACGGAGATCTACAAGTGGTTTATATACTGTAAGTATCTGAGATGGATAATCAACAGGTCCGGGACCGAGGGCTATGTATGAAGTGTAACGGAAGTCTATTAGTTAATGCACAGCGGATCAGTAAGCATGAATCGGAAATGAACACAGGTAACGGATCAGTGACGTAGGAGGGAAATATACATAGCTGGAATACCGGAAACAGGAGGAATGACGAAAGGAGATAGACGCGGATATACACAAGGGAGTTAAGGTGCGAGAAGTGAGCACATTCGGATGGGTGGTCCGGACAGGATCTGTGGACTGGACGGATATGGAATCGATCGGATCTGATCGGATATGGTCAGATCTGAGATTAGAAGTATGGTATATGACAAGCGCAAGACTCGCATACTAGCTCAGGCCATGGTTTATCTACAGCCCAGGCTAGATTGTATCTTTACAGTGGAACGATACCGCTAGATAGGGGTAAATGCATGGTAAAGTAGGATGGTGAAGCCGAAGGGTAAGGATAATGATTGCCTTGTGACACCTATATGAAAATGTACCGTTTCAAGCTCAGCGTGAGTTTGTTCGTCACACCAGCAAGACTGGATGGACATAGGATGGATGGTAAATCTTGCTTGAGGATGCTAAATGGGTTCGTGGAGATTGCCGAAGATCACCGCTTCACAGGAAAGTTGCCGCAGTACAGCCGCTAAGCTGCAACGAGGCTCCCAGAGTGCAGAACAATACCATTAGATAGGGGTAAACACATGGTAAAGTAGGATGGTGAAGCCGAAGGGTAAGGATAATGATTGCTGGTTGACACCTATATGAAAATGTGCCATTTCAAGCTCAGCGTGAGTTTGCTCGTTACAGCAAGATAGAGATATTTAGCTAAGAGGCATGCAGTGAGCAAGCGGCATCACGGAAGGTAATGTAAGTCTTGTCGTAGCTTTAGTAACGGCGGAAATGAATATGCTATGCACCAATGAATCTAGACAGAAATGGAATGGACAGGAGGACATCGGTAGTGAGATTCAGTAAGGGGCAAGGATCCACAGAGCAAAAATGGTACCAGCAAAGCGAAAAGGCTAATGCTCGCTATAGGGGATTTCTCAGTAGCCACTGTAGACAGTAACGAGACACTTGTGTAAAACGGCACTTTCATGGTCAGCGTGTGTTACAATTGTACATGCCCCTATTCATTTTCCTCTTGTCCTTATGTTGTATATTACGTAACATGATTCTGACTCATATGCTCAATGCATCTGTACTATAGTTGCCTTCCTTCTTTGGATACGCACTTACATTCTCACGTCTCTCTTGGTCCGTGTGCATGTATTGGCTTATTTAAGCACATTGTATTATGCTTGTATACTTTACTTTAATCTTACTGGGTTTTACCTGGAATATCCTTCGCTTAGGTCTCCAACCTAAGTCATCTGAATCATCTCTAAGTCTAAGCACTCCTTAGCCTTAGTCTTTATTCTACTGATCATCTTAGAGTCGCGACTCTTAGATTGAATTCTTGATCCTACTCGGAACACTTCCTTGTAGTAATCTCGTTCTCATTTGAATGCAGTCGAACTTCCCAGCAGACTGGCTGTGTCTTATCACTGTCGCTGGTGATGCCACCCCAGTTCGTAACAGCATGACTTTCTTTGCTACATCAGGATGGGTGCACACAGCAAGATAGAGAAGTTCACCAACCAGTTTGCGAAAGGCACTGGGAAGGTTGATGATGAGGAGGGAATGATCATCAGGGCAGCAAAAGGGGTGATTCATGTCGAGGGGTAGCTGGACGGGATTTCACTCAAGGAGGTTGCATTCCTCCAGCAGGTAAGTGATGTACTCAGCCTGATGCATCCATAGGCGGTGAGGGGATGATCTTGTTCAAATTGGATGCTGAGGAACTTGTCAATGAGACCTAGATCCTTGATGCCAAAACAAGCATTGACTTTAGTTTTGACAAAGGCGAGGAAGGTCAGTGAGTTAGATGTCCCGAGTGAGTCATCAACATGCCACCCAATGATACAAAAGATGCATGACCCTGAGCTGTCAATATGGTCAAAAACAAAAACTGCATAGTCAACAGTGCAACATGTAAATCCCAGCTCATCCATCACAGCGCGCACTCCCTCATACCACTCAATGGCTGACTGCTTGAGACCATATATAGTGCGCAACATCCGTGACACCATTACCCACCAGTCGCCCATCTCAAAACCCTTTGGTTGCCACATAAAGATTTCCTCCTTGAGTACCCCCACAGAAAGGCTCGTTTTGCATCGAAAGTGTCAAGCTCCAAGTTGTGTTTGCAGGCAAGCGCGGCAATGAGGCAAAGAGAGGCAGTTTTAAGAACTGGGGTGAAGGTAGCACCGAAGTCAATGCCTGGAATTTGGGAGAATCCCTGGGCAACTAAGCGAGCTTTGTGAGTCGAGCCTCCCTTGTTGTCATCCTTGAACTCCAGGACCCATCTATTGCCAATGGCCTTCCTTCCAGCCGGGAGCTCAGTGAGTTCGTAAATGTGCATATCAGCCATGACTTGAAGTTCGGCCTTCATAGCAGCTACACACTGATCCCAATCCGTGCGTTGAACTGCCTTAATGTAAGTGGCAGGCGGGATTTTTATGTCATAGTTGGGACTGGCAGGATTGCGCTTGTGATTACTATGTATGGCAATATGGGCATGTTCTTCAATCACAAGGTTGGCAAGAACATTGGGGACATCAATGTTAGGCTCGATGGGTGCAAGCTTCTCCTGAGTGCCTGCTGTGGAGTTCTGTGCTTCCTCATTGAATTCAGCTGGCACCCCCTCACTAGGCGTGTTCAGGGCCACTCTTTCAGCACATGCCTCACGTAGATGTTGCAAGTGGGTCTTCGATGCAGCGATCTCATTAGCATACAACTGTCCTGGTGCAGTATGGACACGCATACGAGAAAAACATTGAATGGGCGGTGGTGAAGGTGCAGGAATTGTGGCAGAAGTGGGTGGTATAGAGGAAGGCAGGGGTATGGTGCTTGTTGGGACATGGTCATCATCTTCGGAGTCAAAGTCGTGGCTACAGACTAGAGAAGGGAAATTCTCGTCGAAGATTATGTCCCATGCTGTGAAGAAGACCCCTGTGTCTCGATCGCGTAGGCAGTATCCTTTAGTGCCCTCTGGGTAACCCACAAAGATGGCGTGACAGGAGTGTGGTCCGAGCTTAACCTGCAGTTCAGTGGGGATGTGTGCAAAGCAGCAGGCACCAAAGACACGGAGATGTGAGAGGTCCAGCTGCACACCATTGACCATTTCAAAAGGGGTGACGCCTGTGGGCAGAATGCGTGACTCGCTGTGATTCCAGAGGTAGCAGACAGTAAGTGTTGCCTCACCCCACAGGTTGGCTGGGAGCTTTGCAGTTTCCAGTAAAGCGAACAATCTCCCCTCGATGGTGCATATGGCATGTTCTGCCTTACCATTCTGCTGATGCGTGTATGGTGCTGACAATTGATGTTCTATTCCTGCACCCTCCAGGGATTGAGTGAATGCTGCATTGATGAACTCGCCCCCATTGTCGGAGCAAAACTTCTTAACTCTCCATTCAGTATGATTCTCCCAACGGGTCTTAATGATGAGCCAGGCATCAAGTGCCTGGTCTTTAGTGGTGAGTAGTTGCAGGTTGAGTAGGTTGGTATGGTCATCAAGAAAGATGACAAAGTGCAACTTGCCATGGGGAGTCATCGTAGGGAATGGACTGCAGAGGTCGGAGTGAATGAGATTGAGCACATGAGAGGTGCGTGGTTCAGTGGACAAAGGATAGGGTTTGCATGGATGCTTAGCCAAGATACATGCTTCACAAGTTTGTAAGGGTGCCTTACTGTCAACCCTGACACCTGTGGTGATGGATGGGAGACGCTTGACTATTTCACCTCCCGGGTGTCCCATTTGTGCATGCCACAAGTCCCATGAGAGCGGGACTTGAGCAAAGGCCAAAATCTCTGAAGGTATAGTGGGAATTGAGAGTTTTTGCTTGGGAGGGCACACGAACTTCAGATCAACAAAGTACAGGTTACCGTTCATGGGAACATGTCCAAGTAATTCTCCCTTGTAACTAAGTTCGCAGTGTAAGTTTGGGAGGAAGTTACATGCCCACCCTTTGTGGCTCATGTGACCAACGGAAAGGAGATTGATCAATGCCCCTGGCGCATGAAGACAGTTTGTAAGTTGGATGCGGAACATTTCACCATGAAGTGTCAAATCAGCGACAGACTCTCCTTGACCTGACATCTCCAATGAGCTGTGGTTTGCAGTTTTGACTGTCACCTTAGATCCAGGTTGGAACGTCCAGAAGAGCTCCCTGTCTATGATGAGCATAGACATAGTTCCTGTGTCAAGTATTGTAAACAGGAAAAACCCTGCAATACAAGTGATGTCTTCGGTGGAAGGAACAGAGAGGTCAGGGGGTAGCTCCTCGATGACAGCACAAGCTAAGTGACTTTGGGGAGAGTGCCTGCATCTGTTGCCGTGGTGGTCATCTCAGTGGTAGGTGGAGGAGTAAGTGTGTCTGTGGCTGCTGCTGACACTTCCTTCCTCTGCTTGGGTGTGGTCTTATTATTGCACTGCCATGGTCCTTTGCCTTCCATACCACCCCCTGCCTGCATGCAGTGTTCTTGGTCATGAGTCAAGGAGTGTGGGAGTCCAGTGCAGGCCGGATTGTTGTAAACAATCCCCTTGGGGTTTTGTTTGTGGATCCGAATCCCTGTTGAAGGGTTTATGGACGGTTGAGATGAGGACTGTGAAGACAGGTGTGACTGGGGTGAGTACAATGCATTGGCATACTCAGAACCAGGTTTTGCAAGCTTTATCTGGCCTACTTATTCATTGGCCTCTTCTGAGAAACTGACAACAACGTCTTCAAAGGTGACTTTTGGAGGGACAATGGGTGCAGTGGTGGATGCTGATGCTACCAGAGTTGGCTTAAACAGACAAAAGGTGAGAGTACAGTATACCACCCACTGAGGAGTGTCTGGTAGGCCACATAATAACATCCAGATGGCTTCCTCATCAGAGAAACTGACGCCCATCTCTGCAAACCTGCATCGCCTGTTCTCAAAGACACTTATGTAACAAGAAGCATCACTTGCATCCTTTAATTTCTCAGGGAAGAGCTGATCTCATAATTTGAACTGAGAGGTGACATCGAGGTGGGAAAATTGCTTGTGTAATGTTTGCCATTGCTGACGTGCAGTGACCTTCTCACCAAGCATATTCTGGATGATGGGTGATATTCTCTGGCCAATGATGGCCTTGGTTTGCATGTCTTCCTTGATCCACTCCTTTATCAGTGCTCTTTTGGCCATTGTAGGTGCTCCTGCTGTTGCCGGGCTAGGCATAACACTGGTGTATTCCTCATAATCATTGGGATCTATTCTCTCACTGCAGTGGTTCCAAAGACCCTTGCTGGAAAGTGCTAAAATTATAGCATGCCACCAGCTTGGGTAATTGTCTGCACCTGTCAATTCAACAATATGATCATACTTCCCCATTGTGATCGATTTGCATAGTTAAAGCGATCAAGAAGGGGTTTAAGAGGTTTAGCCTTTAGTCGTGTGTGAGTGTGATGTGTCTCAAAGGGGTTAATTCAAACTAGTCGAACTTTTCTGGGCTTTGTCAGAGCCCAGGGCTCATAACCTGTAGGCTAGGAGATATCCCTTAGCGAGTGTTAAGAACAACACTAATATTAGCATACCTAGGAGATATCCCTAGGCTACAGTAAGTACATGACTAAGGGCAAGATATTATAAGACATACCTCAGCGAGTGTCAAGAACAACACTGAGGTGTAGCGATGGAGGCTTGCGAATGTTTAAGTATCGATAAGTTATGTAACGATCAGTGGCTTGTGATGAAGGTGAAACTGTACAGTATGAGTCAGCATCAACACAACCATTAGTGAAACCAATGAAAAAGCAGAATATTTGGACAATGTCCATACCAAGCATCCCATCTTGGTCGTCATCTATATTGATGAAGGCACAGTCATAGTGGCCTGGTCCATTGCACCATGAAGGCACAGTGTGGATGTGCTCACAGCGCATGCCTGTAATTCCACATGGATCACTTGGTGCAATGTACATGTAAGTAGTGGCAGCAGAATAAAAGATCTTGATGGGTCCTGCATAAGATGGACAATTGTGGAGAGGAACATCTGCAGAAGAATGACTGTCATCTGCATGTATTTATAAGAACAAGCAAATGAAATGCGGAAGTGATGGCAGACCAAGCTCATCTGCAAGAGCAGGAACAGTATGAGCACATTTACGTTCTGAGTGTCACATTAGTGAAAAAGGTCAATAAAAAAAGCTTTGATACACACGGAAGGTTCGTGCCAGCTTTACATCAGCAATAACACTCTCATCATCTATGATACCAAGATCATCCACATCATAAAAGTCATTGGCTTCAATAATGAATGGATTGGTTTTTTCATGCATTGATGTTGGACTCTGTTAGTCTCCATCACTGTTGATGATGGTATTTGAGGGATTCCCACCTATAAATTTAGTAAGCAAACATCTGTTAAGAGCAAACATATATCACATACAAAAGTAATTGTAGTAGCTGAAGGCACAAGACCCTCTAAGCATGCCACGTGTAGTAAAGTCATTTCTTGATGCTATGATTGTGTCCAGGCATTGGTTGGCAAGGAGCATTTGACTAAGTGCTTGGTGCCTGCTTGAATGTCACCATGGTTGTTTTACCACCTTGATATGTTTTGATTTTGTGATGGATGAACAGAAGCTGTTTGGAGCACCAAACATTCAGATGAGCATCTCATAATGAACAAGAGAGTGTTGTCAGGGTAGGGAGAAGTCATCACGAACACCAATGGTCTGAAATATCTTACAATGAGTATGAAAGCGCTTGAGGGCATCTCTGAGCTCTGTGAGTGTGTCATCCATAATCACATTTACGTGCATGATGTAGCAGAACTTTAAAAATGCTTGAAATGTCCGAACAACATCGTCTGGTATGTAACCTTCAATTGCTGGTAGATATACCTGCATACACAACTGTAAAATCATGAGCAAGTCAAAAATGTTATAAGCTTACTTTCATCAGTGCTTTGGAGTCATTGCCCATCCATTGTGAGAATCCATGTCTTTGTGGAAAACATCATTAGCCAGGGAAGGGTGGTGCAGCAGTGATTCTGTTGAAATGTGTTGTCAGTTGAAGTCCTGATAGACAGAGGCAAAATAAGAGTAGTACCTTCGGTCAATGTTGTCCAAAATCACTGCTGCTGCTGTTTTTCCATGTTCACGCTCCAAGCATATACACACCCATTCAACGAGGTGGTTCTTGAAAGTTCCTTTGATCAGTTGATGCAGGATGTCAGGTGCAAGAAGATCATGAATGTCTGCATGAGGAAAGTCATTTGTAAAGGGCTATAAGTGTAACAGTTAGATCACAGTCATGCACAACCAGGGGGGATGTCATATACCATACATCTGATCTCAGATCCAATCAGATCAGATCAGATCAGATCAGATTGATCCTGCTTCCATCTGGTTCACAGATCCTATCCAGACCTTGCATCCAAACCTTCCTACTTCTCACACTCTAACTCCATTATGAATACCTGTGTCTATCACCTTTTGGTAACTCTCCTGTCTCCAGTGTAACAAACATATTGGCACTGGGCTTAAAACCCCATCTTTTGACACTCGTCTCATGTCTATAGGAGTTACCACTTGTCCATGGCCATCTTACTCCTTTAGCATTACCAGTGGCATCCCATGCTTACCACACACCATACTGACTGCCGCACCATGTTCCACATACCAATGTCCTCCCATGTCCTTGCCGCGTCCGCATAGCTCCATTTGGTGCGTCATTTGTTTTATGTTCGTCATCACTGATTCCATGGCAAGCCTTATTACATGTTGCCTCGTGCCGCAGCACCTCGCACTATGTTTACTTATGGCGGTTACTACACTCCAGCACTACTGATCTCACCTAGAGTATTCCGAGTACATACAATTTTGGATATAAGCACCGTGTACCCCGCACGATACAAGTACCTGATTTTACACCATTGCATGTACTATAGGTCAGAATTATTGTCTAGCTCTGGATCTACCCAGTAGTGGACATAGTCTTTAAAGTTCTTTATTGCTCATTAATCTATCACGCTCGTTCTCCATTACCACTGGCATACCACTGGACTTTTGACTGTTACTTTGACTGAACTTCTCACACACCGCTACTTTACCGCTGAAAGTACCGCAGACTTCTTTACTGTTTCTTTGCACCGCTCGCAACCTTACCGCTACCGCTGATACCATCGCTCAATGCAACTGTTTCTGATTATATCTCGACCATGGAAGTTCTGCTACACACGACACTAGTTCCGGCGGTATCATCACTGACCGCGGCAACTTACCGCTGACCTCGACACTTGTTTCGCACATAAGTTAGACTCAAACTTGACCATACTAATAGGCATCCCCATTTAGGGTCGAACACTCTTGTTTTCACAAGTGAAGCAGACTAGATGGAGCGCAAGACTCACATACTAACTTAGGAGGTAGTTTATCTAGTCTGCTTCACTTGCAAGGCAAGAGCGTTCGACCCTAAAGGTGGATGCCTGTTAGTATAGTCAAGTTCAAGTCAAACCAATGTGCAAATATAGCATCATAGTCAGTGGTAAGTTGCCGCAGTCAGCGATGATGCCGCCGGAACTAGTGTTGTATGTAGTGGTGCTACTGTGGTTGAGATAATGCTTGTAAACATAGCGTCGAGTGAGCAATAATGAGCGATTAAGTCTGCGGTAGCGGGTAAGGTGCAAGCGGTGCAAAGAAACAGCAAAGAAGTCCGCAGTACTCTCAGCAGTAGAGTAGCAGTACATGTGAAGTTCAGTCAGAATAGGGGTCAAGAATCTAGCGGTGTGCCAGCGGTAACAGTGAATGAGTGTAATTGATTAATGAGCAGTAAAGAACTTTAAAGACTATGTCCACTACTGGGTAGATCCACAGTTAGACACTAATCCTGACCTATAGTACGGTGAAAAATAAGGTGCTGTATTGTGCGGGGTACGCAGTGCTTATATCCTAAATTGTATGTACTCGGAATGTGTTAGGCAAAATAAGTAGCGCTCAAGTATGGTAACCGCTGTATGTACAGTGGCTCAAAAAACTGTCCGCATGTTTTGGCATTTTTCACTATCTATAATATTGTGTGAGAACAAACAAATGCCTCAAAAACATGCTTATACCACATTGTAGTATGGCTTCAGGGCTTTCATTTGAGCCCTACACCGTGGGAATCGGTGGAGATATGGTGGAGATACAAGGCTCACAAAATGGTGACTCATGTGGACAGTTTTTTGACTCAAGTATTTTACAGTAATAACCAGGTATTCTAGTATTTTGTATGACCTCCCTTGGCTTTAATTACTGCCTCTATCCTTCTAGGCATACTCTCAATTAATTTCTGGCAATCCTCAGCTGTGATCTTCCCCCATTCCACTGCTACTCTCTCCCAAAGCTCCCATACTCCTTTAGGGGGGTTTTCATAGGCTTGAAGCTTTTTCTTGAGTGTTCCCCAGAGATGTTCAATGACATTGACATCAGGAGACTGTGCTGGCCAGTCAAGAACATTGATGTTATGTTCTTCAAACCATTCCCTAGCTCTTCTGGATGTGTGCTTGGGATCATTATCCTGTTGGAAAATGATATCTTCTTCATCAATCCCTAATTCTGCCAAGCTAGGCAGCAAGTGGTCATTTAAAATGTCCACATACTGCTCAGCATTCATCTTCCCCTCAACCTCAGCAAGCATTCCCACACCATTCCATCCCATACAGCCCCATACCATTAAAGAACCTCCTCCAAACTTGACAGTCCCATTAACCTCTCTGTCTGTTAGGCCATCTCCCTTCTTTTTCCATACATACACCTTCCCATCTGACCCAATCCTATTGATTTTGGTCTCATCTGACCATATAACACGCTTCCAGTCCTCTACAGTCCAGTGTTGATGAGCTAAGGCAAAGGCTAGTCTTCTCTGCCTATGTTTGATGGAGAGAAGAGGCTTTTTCTTCTTTGTTACTGCCTTGAGATGAGCTGCCTTGAGAACATTCCTCACAGTTTGTGAAGAGACAGGGGTAGTGATGGTGGAATTGATATAATGGGTGGCTTGGACAGCATTATCAGCCTTTCCTGTAGTGATATGTTGGATAATAGCCCTTTTGTCAGTAGAGGTAAGCTTGGATGGACATCCTCCACAAGAGTTTTCCTTGTCTGGGTGGCTTTCTTTGATGAACTTGGCCACAGTGGACTTGCATACTCCAGTTCTAGAGGAAATTTGGCGAGCAGAGAGGCCAGCATAAGACAGAGAGAGGATATTATCTCTTTGAGCAGAGGAGATGGCTTTCATGGTGATTATGACTATGATACATGAGATATTCTGGTTTATATAGTTAGATATAGTCATAAAATAACATAATGACACCACTTTATAATTTATATAATAGTGGCATGATTTTTATGGTGTCATAAATAATGATTTATATAGTTTTAATATACACTCAAAAAACTGTCCACATGAGTCATCATTTTATAAGCCTTATATCTCCACCATATCTCCGCCGATTCCCACGGTGTAGGGCTCAAATAAAAGCCCTGAAGCCATACTACAATGTGGTATAAGTATGTCCTTGAGGAATTTGTTCATTCTCACACAATATCATAGATAGTGAAAAATGTCAAAACATGCGGACAGTTTTTTGAGCCACTGTATATGTAGTTTTTCACTAGTTGCATGTTATTCTGATTATCTCCTCTACTAGGTGTCCCATCTTTGCACAGATGCATGAGAAGAGGTTGATAAAAGAAATGTTGAGGGGAAGCTGAAGTTGAATTCAACTGACACATCCCCAAATTACTCCAGTATTCAACAGAATCAAGACAGTGATACCTGAAACAGCTGAAGGATGAGATTCTTAAGTTTTAGATGACCATAATGACAAAAGTTATTTTCTCACTGACAGACCGCTGACTCAGAGCTGGAACACAAAAAGGATGAGTCAAGATCTGCTGTGGTGGCATGTTTTCAACAACATGGATGAAGGAATGGGTGGGAAGCATATTAAACCAGTATCCAGTGAGGAAAGCGCTGTTGAAGTATTCCTTGCTGCTCCTCTTCGTTAAGAGTAGAACTTTGAGAATAATTGGAATCAGACATGAGATTGTTGGGCATCCTGCACTTGACCCACAAGTCTTATATATATTTGTCCATCAGTGGGGGGTGGACTTGGTCGGATCATCACTGAGATGGTTATTCAAAAGATGAGAAAGCCATCATGCTAATGACCAGGCTGAGAGCATGGAGCTGAGTAACACTGAACTTGCACCACCATAAAGAATCAGCATGGTCAATTGTGAAGATAATAGTATAGCAGTATACATGGTAGCACAAGATTGTCAATCAATAGTTGTATGCTGCAAGAGGTGACAGACGCAGCTCAGTGACCGATAAGAGCAGGAAGCGACTTCGAGCTTGCCGATACTTCATGCGCCTAAATATCATAACAGGCGGGACCCTTTTGCTTGTACAGCTCCACAACTAAACAAAAGTGGTGAGGGGAACAAAATGAAATCTGGTCTATTGATATGAAAGTAGCTGTAAGAGACTCGTCTTGGCAAAAGATCGCCTTATTTCATCTTAGCAGCTAATTTAAGCTTGTTAAGTTAAATTAAGAAACGTGATATTTTACTGATGTAACACGTCCTTTCTGCAGTGTATACAGCACATATTAGTTTACTGATGAGTGCTTTTTCTACGGTACTACCACACTGCTGCTTTTCCCCGTGAAATTGTTCACCTATAGCGAGAAAAAGACCTGGCGAGCAATGCACGTGTCTGCATTACCATTGTAAGGATCGTATGTCCTTTGATCACCGACTTACATTCAAAAATAAAAGACATCTGAACCGCAAAAGGTACTGACGTCATCCACGTGACTCTTCGCATCCGAGTCACGCGGATACATCCTTTCTTTACCTTATTACCACACTGCCGTCTTCAATCCACATACTTCCAGTCCCTATTACTATATAACTCGTTATCTCTGTCTACATTCAGTCCTCTTCCCTCGTTACTGACACTGTTTTCCTCGCCACTGTCAAAAACTGCGCACTCGATCCTCATGCCCTCTTTATTTTCTCTGGCGCGTTCAGGACGAAACCTTATCATTTCCGTATATCTAGCTCATGTATACTCTGGTATCTACAGCGAATTCTACCTTAGAAGATCCCCGCTCAAAAGCATCTTAGAAAATCCTTGAGACGTCCTGTTCCGACCTGCCTTAAAAGTCTAGTCCTGTGCACGCTTACCATCAACAGATTTGTCCTTATCCGTAATCGCTCATCTTACCCCTCATATCTCTATCGTTTCGTTAACAATTCCCTATCGAACTCACCGCTAGCGTTACACCATTTTGAATCGACCAAATTTGATTGCGTGAATATAGTAAGCATGCATGCAGCAGCTTGCACTTAGTGACTGCGTGCTGCCGCCTGAAGGGGTTTGCTTGTGCTGTTGTGTTGATATATTTAAACTGTATCATATTGCAATGTATGCGGTGCATTCAGTCTGACTATCTAGTAAATGACGAATACTAGCCGCGCACAATTTATACAGTCACCAAACCCAATTTGCCTCGTTCCAAGACAGCTGTGAAACCAAAGTGTTCCTCCACGCCAAAGTTCTCCGTGGGACTGTACATCGTATGGATCGGTTTTCGTGCGTTGATCTCCTTCAAAACAATTTTGGCATCCTCATCAACGTCTCCGAGCAACTGATCGATTTCGCATTCTGTCATGATGCGTGCGTCTGGAGATGTTAGAGTAGGATCCAATCTATTGAGCTTAGTATCAGATAACCTAATTAAACAGACGAGAAACAGGAGACCCTTACCTAGCTTTGACTGCAGAATGCATCTCGGGATCAGTGGGTGCAAATAGATGACGACAGAAGTCCATGGTTTTCTGTCAATCGAATTGAATATATCGTCAAGATTTACCTCAGAACACACATACCTGGAGTTCGTCTTCTGTTAACGCCTTACCAACATCTGCCGTTCCTTGAATCACTGCACTCGGCCCTCAGAATTTGCAGTGATAGTAAGGAACATGATTCTCACCTGGCCTGATCAGATCAAATGCTCTGTCAAAATTATCCTCGTCCACATCGCTCATGACTGGCATAGATTGATTGAGCATCTGTTTGTAGGTCCCTAGGACGACAATAAGAAATCTATAGCATACGCCGCGTCAGTTGCTATCATCCCGGAGACCAAGTTCACATGCCTCGTGTAAGAGGTGGCAACCTTTGAGGTGTGCCAACGTTGGGCATCCTCTTCGCTGCAAACCCCTCGAATGGACGCAGCTATCGTGAGAGCAGCCGAGAGTCCTCCCGTGAAGGCCAGATGGACACCAGAGGAGAAGAATGGGTCGATGAACGCTTAATAATCGTCAATTACGAGTACCACAGAATATCAGGAAAAATACCTCCAGAGTCCCCCGCCAGGCGGAAATGATCACCGGCATAAGAGGGAGCCGAGTAACTAAAATCACTTGCAGATTTCACAGCTTCCTGCGTACTGTCGTTTCGAAGAGTACCATTTCCGATCAATTTGAGAATTCCAGGAGCTCTGTTTAATTCTTCCTTATAATGAGCCAGAAGATTGGAACCGGACCCTCCCGAGGCTGTACGGAAAGCCTTCTTACGATTGCTTGACTCTTGATCCATCACGATTCCCACAGATGTGGATCCGTCGTGAAGAGGGATGAACCAGGCCCATCCAGACTCGTCTGCACTCATTCAGCTCAGCATGGCGACTCCAGGTAGATCTCATTTCCATACCTTTGAGTGCTTCCACCCAGACAGCATTCTGGCGAGTGGTACCCGGCATGTAATATCCTGTTCCGTCCCAGTATCCCCAGCATGCGATATTGTTAAGGGCCTGATTATAGCATCTGTTTTTGAGGTACTTTGTGGACATGATCCCGCTCCTCCCTGACGCATCGACTAGGTAGTTGAAAGAAATACGGCCCTGCGTCCCGGTGCTGGCATTGCTCCAATCGGCTGAAACGGGCCTTTCGCCCTTGAACTGAAGTTCGGTAACTTTTGTGTTGTCGAACACAGCTGCGCCACACTTCGAAGCATGACGAAATAGCAGATCGTCAAATTCTGATCGAATCTGCGAAACGGTGAGACGGGAAGTATGCCTCTGATATACCACAGACCACGTTCCAGGCTCCGTTGTTTGGGTTCAGCGCAATGAAGTCTGTATCTGGAGCGAAGAATTAATATTACGACGGTGAACGACGGTGACTGAGACTCACATCCTTCTCGCTTATACTGGTTCAACTTGATAGCAGCACCGGGCTATAAGAGGGGGATTAACTAATGTACTCTGATGTATTGAAGACCATCCGTACCTTGAGGGTGAACCCGTGGTTCATGATAGATTTCTCTGCGTCAATAAACGTCAAGAAAGGGCGGACCGATGGGAGCAAGCTCTCGCCAATATGATATCTAGCACAGTTAATGATCGTGTATACAAATAGTACACATCATACGCGCTGACCTAGGGAAGTTCGCAGCTTCAAGTAGAGTGACTTCAAAACCTTCACGAGCCAAAGCAGCAGCAGCGTAACTTCCAGCGGGTCCGCCGCCGATAACAAGTATTTCGGTTGAGGTCGGCTAGCCAGTATTTCAGGCTTTACAGCAGAAGAATCGATAACAACCACTTACAAGTTTTTGGATAGCCATCTCTACGAAGGGGTTGTACGAAAGGAACATGTTGCCACATATTTATAAGTATATGGTATCCGCTGAATGCATTCTATTCAGTAGGGTGTGACATGGCGCACTAGACAGTATATCTTGGGTATAAATGTGCTGGCCACCACTGATTGGAGAAAAATCTTGGTAGCACCGTTGACTGGACATGGACATGAAATTATTCCTGGCGAGAAAAATGTTTCATCTTTTTTTGCAATTTGCAATGAAAGCTCTAGTAAAGAATCAAATCACGTTAGGATGGTTCGTCAGTATTATTCACTTACACGATTCAGGGGTGTATGTGATGCCAGTAGAATGCTGAGACTGCGGGAACGTGCATACTATAAACGATGCAATTTTAAGACCAACTCACACTCGTCTTGTGCCACGTACCTCCCAATCAATGAACAGAATTATCAGTCCGAACAGACTCAGTTGACTTGATCCTCAATTTTGTTCCGAAATGTCTCTAGGAGCAGGGCAAGACATCTTATGGGGACAAGCTCAAGGGCAGAAACGATCAAAGTATGGCCAAGGTAAGCGGGTGGTGATAAAGTTCAGACCCCATGCTAACAAGTGATGATATCAGTAGTAGTCTGAGTTTGGACAACCATGAATTTGACGAAGTGTTACACGTGTACACGTCCCATGTGTTCAAGAGTGCGGTTGAATCCGAATGTCTGAATCGCTGTCAGCGACTGCCAGTGCCAGTTGTAGATAAGTACCATTTTTGATTGTGGGGTTTTTGAATTGGTTTTGTTTTGTTTTTCCATAGAAATATGTGTGCATGACACGTAGTAGAAGTAATAAGGAGGGCTGATAGTATTTGGAACTATATGACGCGACATAGGATGAGCGGCCTTATTCTGTCGGTTTCCTTGTTCGTCACACTGCACACGAGTGGGCGGGCCGCAGAGGACCGGTCCTTTACCCACCACATTTTGAAATGCATCCCACTTCATAATAATTCTTTTTTTTCGAAAATCGTAGTAAAAAATAATATTCCAATGTACATGTAAATACTATGATAAATTTTTGAAAGTTATCGATGACGACGTTAGTGTGTTGTAGCAAGATCATTGAAATCACCCAGATGTCACATCACGCAACGTCATCCAATACATAGTGTGATTAAGTTTAGAGTTCATGAGAACTACGTGTGACAAGCTCGTCAAGATAAGACTATACCATTGTTCAACCTATGTAAGGAACAAAGGAGGTATTCACAAATTTGTTGCAGGTGAAAATAATGTTCAGAGAATATACTTTGTATTCTACCAGCCACTTTTTCTCCAAAAAAAATCATTGATGTACATGGCTCTCAACAAAATTCACTCAGGATGGAAAAATCAACTGATTTGTGTCATGCACAACATCGTAGACATCAATTGGCCAGCACAACTGTTTGGCCATCAGCAGGTGAAATTTGTTTGACGCGTGGAATCACGAACCTATGACGCTCCAAAAGGAACTTTGATAAATTGCGCGATACACAACCTCAAAGTGCGCGATACACCAGCTACTAGCTATTTCATAATATATAATATGGCCCTCCAACAGTCTAGATTAGATCATCTCTCTGATGAGCTGAGTTTCTCGAAGCGTTCGATAGCCTCCTTACAAGGTTGAAGATTTCGTCCATTCAGCAAAAATCTATCCATTCCACCACAGTTGTTTCCAGTCCTCCTCGCATCCCCTTGGCTTTGTGCAAGTTCCTGCACGCACCATAGGTGGAACTTCCCATGCAATGACCCGATGGTGCACATTGAGACGTTCCTTGACTTTGAGCATTGGGTTTTACACAACGGACCTAATAGTGTGACATTCCTCGTCAAAGATATCATTGATGCGAGCTGAAATGATTTTCTCAAAAGCATACGACAAGAATTCCTTGACATTATACGTCAGTGTGAGTGAGAGAAATTGTGTTGAGTAACTTTGCCGGCGAACAGCATAGGCATGTGCATCTTTGCAAAGGTAAATGTCGCTAAGCTCGAGCAGTTGAATTATGGCAATATTTGAGAACATCAGGCCTCCATCTGCATGATATCGACCGTCAGACTAGGAGTCCTCAATGTAGTCACTTTACTACGCCAGCGGAGTTACCATATTAGGTAACTCCACCCACAGACGCTCTCGTTCTTCGCTTTCCCCCGTCTCTCATATTTTATGTAGTTCATATTTATTTCACTATAACTTTTCTCGTTCACCTGGAATTTTGCTTTTTCACGATGCAGATATTGACGAGCTCCCCAAACGTTAATCGATGACTGTCTCTGGTGCCACAGACCTCGCAAATACACCTCGAGTTTTCGACTGGCTCTTTTTCCAAGCTGGTTGCACTTGGCATTGTTCATCTACTTTCGACGCATGTTTTATTCTCCCAGCGTTTAACATCGTCGTGTTGCTAGCCGCGTGAGAGCCCCAACTATCTGATATCATCTTGCGTGGTATCTGTGATCCTGATAGCCCTATCTGCCCTCGTATTGATCCCTGGTCTGAAGATTGTCTTATTGGTGACGTGAATATTACTGTTTAATCTCTTGTGCACTCTTCTATTTAGTGTCTTTTCTAGTAACATACTACGGAGCTTTTATTACCTATACCCTTTCTGCCTGACTCTGCCCCCCTCGTATTGATCCATGGTCTGAAGATTACTTTATTGGTGACAATATTACTATCTAGTCTCTCATTCTCTCTTCCACTCAGCATCTTTCTAGTACCATACTATGGAGCTTTTATTGCCTATACTCATTCTTTCTATGATGCACTCCCTTAACAATAATGCACCCATTACTACTGCTGGCCAGGCCTTTAAATCATTTGAGGCTTGGTCCCCAATGTTGGGATGCCATATGGCGCACTTGACGTTGTGTATCGTGCGCTTGATGCCGTATCGCGCAATTTATTAAAGTTCCTTTTGGAGCGTCATACGAACCACGTATCGGGTGTAGGAGCTGGAGACCTATTTCTAGTGTCTACGACATGGCGGGAGACGACAGGGAGAGGACAGTGTACACTAAGTCCACTGCCCCATTGAAGATTACATATCAACTTGATTCTCTCTTCAGCGCGAGATAGCACTTATTTAAAGAGCTAATTTGGAGGATATGCGTGAGTCTGCTCGTGTTCATGACAGCGCTATGGCACCCCAGTATTCTATCTGATATGTCGGAATTTTCAAAACAAAAAAGCATGCAAAGATTCGATTATTCCTAATTGACGTATTGTCCATCCACATCTAACAAAATTCTACCGTGGTGCAGGCAGCCCGCTTGCAGTTGCCCCGATCTCAGTCAGCTCTATCAGCGAGTCCAGCTTGCCTTTATACTCAGGCAGGAACGCTGCGTCGGTATAGGGACAGCGCACTGATGGCGAGCCTTTGTAAATAGGGGTGTACGTGGCTGCACAGATTTCAAACTCCGTAAACTCATCGTATGAAATCTCAACTGTGTTCCGGGGATTGCGGTCCCCTGCTGCGATGCGCTGACGAGCCTTCACATACGATTTAGCGAAGAACGAATTAAAGAATCGGGAGCATACCTGGGCAACAATCTTGGGATCGGGGTTTAGGTCAAGAAGACGACGTGCCAGTTTGGCAGCGGTTGCATGGTTATTGGCTTTGGCGAACACACCAATGGCGCTCCGTAGTGCGATCTGCATGTGCTGTGGCTGTAACTGGCAGTGCGTGAAATATGCGGCAAGTTCAAGGCTCCGGCGAACATTGTCGGGTTCATCCTGTGTAATACGTCGCCGCTCAAGCTCAATGGAGACACCGAGAAGGTACTCTCGGGCGGCCGTCACAGTGTCTCGCCACTGGTAGTATAATCAGTTGGTGTTGATATCCAATAGACTGATAACGCTTACTTCTTTGGCCTCATTATCTGATGAGACAACCATGAGCAGCAATGCTAGCAACACCGACCTGAATGTTGCCTGTGCCTCTGACAACTTGTTTCCGGAAACGAAGCGGTATCCCTCTGACAACTCTGTGCGGATCGAAGAAAGTGTACGAGCAGCAACAGGTAGCACCCGTCCAGGTGAGGTCTCCTCGGGATTCCTCCGAATGTGCAATTGCAATGGCGGCAACGAAGCGATCGGGGACACGTAGACGTGTGATGAACGGTAGATGGACAAAAACGATGGCTTCAACAGCGAAAGTTCACAACGCCCAGCTGTCGGTTGAGAAGCTAGTTATAAAGCAATTGAATGCCTATTCAAAACAGGGAAGTGATATGTAGCTCACCTGCATGGCGGTGTCGAATGATCCTGCTGCGACATGTTCGGCTGCGAACGGTGAGTTCCGGACCCAAAGCTCGTTCTCGCTCACACCGGGTGCAGCGCCGGCGCCAAGGTCCTCCTCTTCGATGGCATCCTCAAACTCTTCATCTACATCCTTGTCCTCCTCATCTTCCGCCTCTGCGTCAAGCTCCCATCCATCTTCCTCTGCATCTGGTTCCTCATCTCTCGCCCACTCGTCCAGAGCGGTAGAGGCACCTGCACTCAAGTCCAGGCCATTGCCATTTATGTGAGGTATATCACCGTCCCCGTCAAGATGGCCGTTGGCGAGCGCGCGGTCAAAGAAGGATTCTCCCATGGAAACAGATGGCCAGTTAAGGTTGGATGTAGGAGTGACAACAGACGGGGTCTGGAGGGTACACTTCCCAAATGCAGGGACATCGTCCACATCGGCCTCGGTAAGGCCAGCCGCCTCAAGGATTTCAGCTGCTTCTTCCTCTAAACCATTTGTCTTTGCTGTAAGATATGCCAAGGGGTCTGGAACGAAGTGTAAAATCTTGAAACCCGAACTACAGGAATGTACTTACGAAGCCCGACGTCGCGCAAAACGGCAATACGTCCAAGAACATCGCCAGCATAAAGCGCATTATGGAAGCGTGACATAGGGTCACCTCGCGCATCTGCAATTTTCTGCATTTTGGAAAGCTTTTCTGTACTGCCTGTGGCGAGATACAAAAACGACAGGCGGTCGAAGTTCTTAGTTTGCTGATAGGCCTTTTCAACGATCTGGATTGTAATAAGTGTCTATTGAACAACACGTAGGAAAGGAATAAACCTTGTGGTTGCCCTGCTTCAAGGCTTGCTGCGCTAGACGCTCCCAACACTCAGGCCGGTCGATCGCTCTTGCAGTCTCGAGTGCAACATCCAAATTTCCACACTCGACTGCAAGGTCAAATCTGGTGTTCTTGTCTTGCACAAAGTGCAGTGCAATCTATAGATTGCATAAACCTTCCATATTTCAAGGATCTGCACTTGAAAACAAACCTCCGGGAAACCCTTTTGCTGAAGATACGCAATGATGCTCTGCCCAAGCAATGTCGACGTGCGGATGATATGGAGCATCTCATCGTAATTATTGCGCAGGAGCGCGAGTTTGAAGCGGTACTCAGTCGGGTCGAACGTGATAGTGCGTGGGCGTGCAGATCGGTCCAGGCAATGAGCAGTTTTACCCTTGACACGGGTAAGGTAGACGGGGTTGTCGAGTGTACAGATGACACCATGGTCACTGAAAAGGCAGATAGATCAGCTGTATACAAGTTAGCGAAAGGAAGCTCAGTACCCTTGGGGCAAGCAATACTTGATATGGTTGAGCGTAGAGTAGATAAAAACGCCTGTGTCATCCCAAGCCCCTGACTTGATCCGTATCGTCTCATGAATAAGGCTGTTTTGCGAGAAATTTTTATTGGCGATGGTAATGGCTGTTCATGGCTTTGAACTCTTCCGAAGAACTGCGTTTTATGGACTCACTGTGTTTGCTCATCAGTGCGACCAGTGACCCATCCGCGTTCCAAACGACATATTTAACAGGTGGGCTGTTCAACTCTGCGATCGTTTTCTGTTGTTGGATATCATACAGCACAACAGTAGTTGTCGAACTGAGAATTAGACAGGCTGTGCCACCGTAGAAAATTTCATTAGTCTGTGCCGGTGGTTTGATGGTTTTTACGACTGAATTCGACAAGTCGCGAACTTCAATAAGCTGTAAAGATTATTAGAATAATATTCTCTGTCTGGAAGATTAGAACAACTACCTGGGAGGTTTTGTTGAGTACCGCAAACCGATTTCTTGCAACAAAAATTGCGCTATGAGCCGAGCCGCGCTTTCCATCTGCGGACGAGTCTTTAACCTCGCCATTGGACTGCGTCGGCAATGAAGAGAGCTCAAACAACCCGTTATCCGAGGAGATGGTGACCACAACAGCGCGTTCGGCAGGGTTGTAGCTCACAGTACGTGGAGGAACATACGGGCTTCCGAACTTCCTTACGCTCAGCAGCCCGATGTCCGAACCCGAGTTGAAGTCGTAAGTGCGCACATACTTGTCACGAATATAGTAGAGCATATCCCCGTGCACGGTAAACGCGGGTCGTTCGCGCTCAAGTTTGAATACAATCAGACCACCGTCGTGTCCTGCTGCAAACAAGTTCAGATTTGGGTGTGCAGCCAATATCCAGAATCTGTCGTTCTCCCGCCTGAACGTCTGGATTGCCGTCCGCTTGGCCAAATCCCAAACTCGGACAGTCTTGTCCTCTGCACAAGACACGATCAACTCGTGCTTTGGGTGGAATATCGCACTTGACACGCTGTTGAAGTGACCTCTGCAGGAGTCAACCTCCCACGCCCGTGTCTCGCTCATTCGCCAAATCTTGATCGTCCGATCATCAGCCGCAGACACGATCAACGGTAGTGTAGGGTGGAATGAAGCCCAGTTTACACCACGATCGTGACCTTCCAGCACGTACTTGACCGTGGAGAACGTGTCGAACGTCTCAAAGTTGTTGGGGCCATTGTTTGGTGTGTTCTTGCGCAGGCCGGAGATGTCCCAAACTCGTACGGTTTGGTCCATTGACGTTGAAACAATAAGATCGTCTTTTGGGTGGAACTGTGCGGACATAACATAATGAGAGTGCCCTGTCAAAATTGCAACACAGTGCCGCGAGGTGCTGTTCCATATCCGAATAGTCTGATCGTCAGATGCTGACAACTGCAAATTCAAATTCAAACAACTTTGATCAAACTATCTGAAGGAAAGCGAGACATGACTTACAATCCATGGCATTTCGTGGTGGAACTGAACGGTTCGGACATAGTCGAGGTGACCATGCAGAGTAAATAGACACCTTCTGCTTTGAGGTTTCAGGTCTTACCATGCTCATGAGCGTGATGTTTAGGAAATGAAAACCGCACCCACCCCATACTTTGATCTTGTAGTCGTCACCTCCAGTAACCAGCAGTGCTCGACTTGGATGGATTGCAACACCCCGTACAGGACCTAATAGTCAATTAAATGAGATATATATTGCGGGTTGAATGAACTTTACCTTCGTGTTCTTCGAATCGGTCCACTAATACGCCCATTCGGTAATTCCAAAGCTGAACACTTCCATTGTGAAGTGCGGCGGCAAGCAACGGTTGAGTCGGATGAAAAGCAAGCCCTATAATGCGCAACTACATCATCAACCAGTGATAAAGTTGGCAGCGAACATACCTTTAACGCGATTGCTCTTAGACTCGAACTTTGTGAGCATCACCGACATCTTAGGCGTGAACTCCTTTCAGTCACGTCAATACCGAGTATGGTTTTCCGTCCAGTAACCAGGCTATAGATGATTATATCGATGGGTGAAGAAGGCCGGGTTATTCGCAAAGGAGGGCCGTCGTCGTTGATCTTGCAGTTCACTTGGAAAGCGCTGTAAGCCACGACATCGTGGTGGCGGAGTTTATAAAAAGCTAAGAAAGGAAATTGATGATAGTTGTCTTTTGGGAACTTGGCGAGAACCGTTCCAAGTTTTCAATGGGACAGGAGGTGCTAATACTCAGTTTTTGACGTTGTGACGCAATTTGCACTGCGCATGGGAGTTCTTGGCCTTACACCATTTTTGCAGAAAACCTGGTGAGTTCCAATCCAGTTTTCTCTGCTCGCATCTGATTTTACCACATCAGCCCGGAAGTTATCAGAAAACTTCCAGACCGCCTCAGATCTCTCTGCGGTAAGACCATTGTCATGTAAGCTCTTTGTATGACTAATTCCCCCAACTCATCGACCAAATCAGTGATGGCACCCTTATAACTCAGCGACTTCACTTCGCACCGATGCCTCATCCGCATAGACACGTCCTCGGGTGGCATCGCATAATCACAGAACTCAAAGAGTGTAATGTGCATGCAATTTGTGTATTTGATGGTAGAGACCGCAACATCGCCAAAGCTCGAGAGGTAAGTCTCTACAGTAGCTGGAGATACTTTAGATAGTCATCTTTCCCAGGTAGAACGACGCAAGGAGATACGGAAACTGGATGCAGCTCGTTCATCCATTGAGGTGGACAGACTGAGCAGACTTCGGAAATTGATGCAATTACTACCACAATATCGTTCCATGGATCCCCCGGACCGTCGGCGTGTGACCAACGCGTTACAACACGTAGAAGTGGCTCCAAGGCCCGTCCCTACGTACTTCCAGTCTTCTTTGTCACCATTGGATATCCTTCAGAATGACGTGAAACCAGCTACTGTTACTCGCTCTCAAATTCGTTTATCTGGTGCTTCTGAATTTGAGCAAGTCTGCAGTGCTCTATCATTCCAATCAGAGGAAGATACCCTTTCGGCAATCTACGATTCTGTCAACATGTCGGAAGCAGACATGAAAGAGATTCTTCTCGCTCGCACAGGTCAATCAGTCGCCGTCGTCCCGCCCAGTGGTCCCAAGTCATGGCCAGACCACATAAATAATTTGACGTTGGATCCGGGCGCTTCCCTTGTTGAAGGCATATCCTACCCTCGAGTGCAAGACCTAAGTCAGGCTCCTGGCCCAAGCATTATGCAAGGTGAACTTCGAGAAGCTGATTTTCAAACCTCTCAGGACGTGACCTTCGCCACTATCATGGATTCCGTACCTCCAGCAGAGGATGTAATCTCTGCGCTCTCCTCCCTATATCAAGAATATCGTGACTGCGTCGCACAGATAACTTCACTACCACCCACCGTGGATGTTCCAGGGTCGCCAGACGAGACTCGCGCTGAGTATATCATGTCCAGATCCCAACTTCAAATGACAATAGAGGAGGGTCAAATATGGGATACATTTGCAGACGCTCCTGAAACTGCCCTCACAACGCTAGCTGAAAAGAGTGATGTTCTTTCCGAGTCTTACGCTCGCCGATCGAGTCCTCCCACCACCCAGACTTATGAGGAGAGCAAGGAGATACTGCGCGCCATGGGTGTACCATGCATCGAATCAGAGGGGCCCTTTGAAGCAGAGGCTCTCGCGTCCTCACTTGTTATCCATGGCATGGCTGATTATGTTGCAAGCGAAGATACAGTTTGTCTGATTTAGAATGCTACGTGTGAACCTTTATTCATTATTCACCTAGGACGTCCTTGTCTACGAGGCTCCCCTCATTCGAAATATTGCCAACAGAAATGATCCACTGATCCTCGTTCATGGGTCCGATGTTCGTACTGCTCTCCAACTCTCAAGTCCGCATATATCGACTTCCTCTTACTCCTTGGCACGGACTTCTCGCAACGGATCAAAAACGTTGGCCCTCAGCGTGCACTTAAGTTCATCCGTGAACATGGCAGCATCGAACGTGTAATCACACAAGAACACAAGTACCCGCCGCGGCTCTCCAAACAGTTATACTTAGAACAAGTGGGCATTGCTCGGCTTGCATTCGCAACACTACCTCCTGTTCCGGACCTTGAAACATTGAAGCAACACAATGTAAACCATGCGAAGGTTGCAGCCATTGTACAAAAGTATAGATTACAGAGAGTACTGCCTACTCAGTGGAATTACGATACTGCTTTGGAGGGCAATTATTTTGCTGACAATCCCAGGGCAAGGTAGTTGGCGCCCTCCGCACGCCCACTTCATGGTTTATTCAACGTCCGTCTAGAACATTACACATAATTACATCATTGGACCGCTGAGACTCTAGAGGTCCGAGTCACGTTCAAAGTTGTCGCGGTGGTTAACTTGAAGTTGACATGGATGGACATACGATAGTCGATGGAATACATGCAATTAATGTCTAGCGACTACCTTCACTTCCGAGTCCGCCCCTACGTCCGCTCAATGACCCACGGCCTCTGCAAGCCTCGCTACCACTGGTCCCATGTCTTCGTCGGCCACATCCGCAAGCACCTCCACCACCGTGACCTCCAGTGCTTCCATGTCAGCTACATACTTCAACCATCAGTCCGACAAACTATACTGTCCACACAGCCAGTAACAGACTTTCTAACAAATATAGATAAGCGACTGTCCGGTTGATGATGCTCCGTCTTATTTACCTTCTCCTACTCACGTTACTGATTCACTTGCAGCCCTCAGCACGACGCCGTCACACCTGGGCCAGCCTCAGCGGCCGGATAAAACCCGATAATATATACGTCATGTACGAAGAAGGCAATGTTCATTGATCGTCGAATTGTACTGTCCCTCTCGTCAGGCCATCTGTCCTTATGTTATTGTTATTTCTCTGTGCACACTGGCTTGCCAGTCCCCACGTGATTGCCAGGTCTTGCTCTGAATACGTCACGTACGCAGTAGTACTTTTCTGCCCCGTCCGACTGCCCTCAGCGCCACCTCTGGCCCGCCTGTGAAGGGTTATTCGATGCTTAAATATCCATATGAACGAACCTCTCCTCGTGAGTACCTATTTGACGCTGCTTACTGCAATATTTGCCCACCGTGGACTTTTCTCGATTTCGGCGCTTGTAACGGTATCATATTTTTGGCCTTCGCCGGTCCACAGCGTAGGACATTTATTGTGCAAGTTCTCTGCCGTTTCTAATTCGAGACCATCTTTCAATGTACGAAAACATATCTGTCATAACGTCTTCTGAGCGACCCTTGCTAATTTGTGCATTCCTGGCAACACTGGTGGCTGCCAGGTGGTCTCAGCCAGACCGTCTCCACTAATATGTGCGTTCCTGTGGAGCAACAATAGCGATCGCTTTCCATGCCCTCGCCAAGGTTCTTCTGTCTTTACTGGATCAAGTTCGAATCTCGTTTCTCCAAACACATTTCTCGACAAATGCCTTTACGAACAAAAGCTGTGATACCGCTGAGGAACAATTCTGCATTTTGTAGTTTCTCCACTAATCGATATATTGATCAAATTTGATCAGAGAGCTGCGCAGTATAGCATGAGGTGGACGCAGATTGGCTCTGAACCAGTGCATGATTATCTGTTTCGGGCTAGTGAAACACTTTTGCGATCCTCGGCTATTTATTCGAGTCTGCCTGGCGGTAAACATGAACCTGACTATACACGTAAAGAAATTGCCCAAGCTCGCATTGAGCTTGGCTACACACTACAGAAGTCCGTTTGTTTGGGAGCGCTTGTGCAATACAGCAATATTTATGCCCAGTTAGACATATATGATTCATGTCTGCCACCTGCAAGCGCGCGCGAATTCATCAACCCTAGATCCCAATCACAGCAGGAGCAAGCGGAAGCCACTCCAAGAAGGACCGAGGTCCGCCCCAGATATCATATGGATCCAGCAAGTTACGGATAGTAGTTGTAGTTGTTTTTCTCCAGCGAGGACTCAGGGCACTGTGGTGATGCGAACTTTCCTGCCATATAATGGTCCTGCAGCTCTGAACCGACTCATATTTAAACATGCTCAGGCTGGACTCTGAGCAAGATTTGACGTCTGTTCCATATTTCGTGGTTTACATATGTAGTAGTATACAACTTCTTAGGATTCATGATCACATAAAAGAGTAACTTTGCAATTGCATTGGTTATCCTGTCTTTGCGCCTTCTCTGCCGATGTCGCTGATGGTCTGCGCTTCTTCGTATTGTTTGGGGTCTACCTCGCGAGGAGTAACAGGTATTTCCCAAATATATTGACTTTGTCAGACAGCAGCCCTGATATATAAAAACAACATATGTCTGAAAGACGGTTTGGGTATCGGGCCGGCTTTGACCATTCTCTGCCTGTTTCCTGGATGGTGGGGTGAAACCGAAAGATAGAGACGTCTCAATCCTTCTGGCGCGCAACCTGGGCAGTGGGTCACCTTATCGTACACTACACCAGAATCAAATACAAATACCTGGAATCTCGTGTTCAACATATTCCGAGGCAAATTCTTCCTCACCTGAACCTTCCTCGAGGGCATCATCGGGTTTCGGGCTGTATCATTATCAGATCTTGCATCATGTTCAGTACGAGTGCACTTGCTAGTATTGGCCCGATCCATAACTGTCGCCTGATCCGTAATTGCCGTCTCTGGATTCGGCCATCTTAGCGGTACATTTATGTCTTTGTGCAACAGAGCGAGCAGTTATGCGAGGTGAATCAAATCGAAAGTTAAGTAGTGGACAGGGAAGCGTGAACAATCCGAGGAACCTGTACTTATATGCGGCTAGATAGAGACTCGCGTCAGTACATAAGTAACCGTCTGGCCATGAGGATGAGCGCTATTAGATTAGATCCAAGAGCTTTTGCGACCACTGTTTAATTGAGACGTAATCAGTTACCGTTCGTCAAACTTAGAGCGACTCTGCAAATAAAGCTTCTCCGGTTTTTAGTACCCTGGAGTACGACATCACAGGCCAAAAAAAATTCACTACATATATTCGGCAATAAGTCGGGACAACAAACTTTTAAATTCCGACGGACACTCTTGATCTACAACTCGGACGACACATATCCAAGGAATGACAGCAAGTTGCTCTACAAATGAGCTTGCTAGATGTCAAGGACCCAACGATTCGTCTTACACTGGGACTAGTGAGCGGTCATTGCGATATTTTCGGAAGGCGCGTATCGGGAGACTGGTGAAGTCATGAGGAGTCAGGACACCGGTTTGTGCTGATCAACCTCACATCCTCGATAGTCTTGGTGCAAGCGTGAATCATGACTTATCCTCAGTACTACTTATATGTGATTTTTCAGTTCCTTGAGGCGTGTATTGAGCAACATCAGGTATTCTCCTACTGAGATGTAGGTTCAACTGCGGAAGACCACCCTACATATCTGTTAGTATATTCATCGTCATCGTTCAGACAGTCTCGACTACGTATAAATACTACGTCGCAGACTGTCCTCTCCTTGTCGTCTCCGCCATGTCTTAGACACTCAGTACAGCACGGTTCTCCAGCTCCAACAATATCTGATCGGGAATAGAAGTTAGAATACCGCTGTGTATGTAGTGAAAATTTTTGGCCTAGCGTTCTGTAACACTTCGTAACTAACACATACTCGATGATTATATCTATTAGATTTAAACTTCTAAACAGGTTATGCGGGCTCTCAATGCGCTCACTGCGGACACCAGCTGACAGATACGTAACCCAATACTATCATACTGGGTGATACCTCTGCCCTTCCCGAGTGTAATATTCCTTGCTCCGTCAACGACAGAACTTCACTGGCAGCATCCACACCAGCGGACGGACAGTGGATCTGTCATCACACTCAGGGTAGTACTCAAGAGCTGTGGTAGAATTGATGTGAAGAATGTCACGGTTATTAATTGTGACACGGCGACGATAACTGATAGAAATATTGCTGACCGTCACAGCAGCGTCTTACTGTGTCCATTAGGTCTGGTTGCAACTTGATCATGGTGCACACGTAGTACCGATTCACGCAACTCTATCTGTTGTGAGTGGTTCGATCCTCTCTTGAGCCTTACTAAGGTTCACCAATTTTTGAACTACATCTCCAGTTATGCCAACTCAACTTGCACCTATGATCCTCGTCAGTTCTACCATCTGTGCGTCGTCCATTTCAAGCGGAACGTTCTGGTGCTTCGAGCACATTTCAAAAGACGCCTATATTACTATTATACTATACCGCCAAGCCTTTCTGCAATGGAAGCACAACCAGATTTGCAAAGGACTTTCGATATCAAGCAGGGCCGTAGGAAAGCTTGAGGTAAGTCTCATAGATAATAATTGAATGGATAGTAGTCTGACTGGCGAAATACAGGCATGACTGAAGGTTGAGGCTCGAAACTAACACATTTGCATTGCCAGCACTATCACACCGTCCTGCAAGCATTGTTACTGAAGATATATGGCACACATGTCCAGCTACCACAAGCAGCAATGAGCAGGCTCGCCGCAATGTCAACCGTGACGGCGTGAACTTGACACTTCTCATTATGAGGACGAGCCTTTGACGAGCGAGCAGCACAGAGCATCAATGTTCACATCTTACTGGACAATGACTCTTGTTTACTGCACATCAGGAAGTATCGTCAAGGTATGTATCTTCACTCACCATTCAACGATGCACTGCGGCAACCAGCACCCCGAGTAATCACGCCAATGCTATCCTGTATACTTGCTAATACCCTTCGACCAGAGTACCGTAGCTGTGTCTATGGCCGCAGCATACTGTATACAATTGTATCGCTGCACGCTGAATCGCAAGTTCTACGACTCGCTAGTTCCACTCCACCCTCACCCATATTACCATCTCGCAGTTCAGTAGCTGAGTAGTTTGATGATGCACTTCGTGAATGAGTACTTGTATTAAACAGAATATAATACACCACAGCCTTATACTTGGCGCCATTCGAACCTCGATCAACCCAAACTACAACAAGATACTCTGACCCATTTTTTACGATCATGAGCCGACCTCGCAAGCTGTTGTGCATTTAGTTCATACTAAAACATCATTTTGTTTGTCCAAAGAACCTCTCTACAGCAAGACAGTCTGATCCATTTTATGGTCACTAACGGGCTTCACATCAAAGAGTCGACTTGAAAAATAATAAATATGATTACTACATGCTAGGATACAAATGTCCGAAGACTGACTACGATGTCAGCAACGAGAGCGGTAATGGGAACGGTATGAAGTTGAAGGAAATTCATTAATGAGATAAAGACAATGACAGCAGAAGTCATGGAGGAGTCAGTGAGCGAGGTCATTAAGTTAGATAAGATAACACTTTGAAAATATTGACGTCAACTCGTGGATCATATGGGCTACAGGCCTCAATTGGAAGGGATCATGATGCCGAACAGACAAGTATTACGCATGGCACGCTAATAACAGCCTCGCATGCTAGCAGGTATGTTGCTTCAAAGGACTATAATCTGAAGCCAAAAAAAATTAGGAAGGCGCTTATGAGTTCAATTGCAAAATTAGAATTCTATGAGAATTCCGTACAACGCAAAAAAAAGGTCCACAATGGTAATGTCAAAAACCCAGCTACCTGAAAGTAGCGGGAATTTACACCCCTCTTGGTCTGAGTTGCCCTTGATAACCCCATAAAGTTTAAACCCATGGTAAGTTGTTGTCCTCTCACTAGTCCAAATTCTGAGTCATTTCCTACCGATGTACTATCGTACAAGCAGGGTCCTGGATAGATTTAGACTAGATTATGGTCAGTTTGTTCGGCCCTTCCAATTGACGCCTGTCCACGAGTCGACTTTCGTCAAACTCAACGGCGCTTGCCGCGTTATCAGGATCTAATCCTCTTTGATAACCCCGTTGTGTCACCGGTTCACCCTATCAAACTCAATTAAGCAGTGTGCTATCCAACGGCGCTTGCATTATCATAGGATCTAGCGCTCATCCTCGTGATCAGGTGGTTACTTATGTACTGACACAAGTCTAGCTCTATCCAGCCGCATATAAGCACACGTTTCTCGAAATTCTCATGCTTCCCTGTCCACTACTTGGCTCTCGAATTGATTCACCTCGAATAACTACTCGCTGAGATGAACGACGTTTATGGATCAGCCCCTCCTCGCCCGCACATGTAAGTGCACTCGTACTGAACATGATAAGTATGCAAGATTTGATAATGATGCAGCCCGGATGGTAGGAAAGCTTGCATCACCACAGTACCCTGAGTCCTAGTTTGAGAAAAACGACTACAGCTGCTATCCGTAATTTGCTGGATCCATATGATGTCCGGGAGCCCACGGTCACTCCTTGGAGTGGCTTACAACTTGTTCCTGCTGTGAATGCGATCTAGGGTTGATGAATTCGCGTGCGTTTGCAGGCGGACATGAATCATATAAACATGAATATGTCCAACTGGGCATAAACATTGCTGTATTGCACAAGCGCTCCCCGAGCAATCAGTGTCGTACGGACTGCTGCAGCGTGTACTATCTAGGCTCAATGCGAGCTTGGAAAATTTTCTTTACAAATACTATGTTTATAGTCAGGCAGACTCGAATAAATGGGCGAGGGTCGCAAAAAGTGCCATTTGACTGTTCGCACGCAATATTCTGGAACATTTTTTCAACTTCTTCTTTGAGATTGCGAGATAAGGATGATGGGGTGATGGTGCTGTTGTGCTCGACTGCAAGCCAAATCCGTCGGGGAAAAAATTTGATTCTTGAGCGAAGATGTTTTCAACTGCTGTCACAAGCGCTCGTTTGATTATTCTCGCGCGGCCGATTCAAACATGTTTCGCCAACGAAAGCAGCTGGCCCGAGAAACATCGAGCACTTCACAGATATCTTCAAGCGACGTCCCAACCATCATCCCATGGTGTGAGCGCACATTCTTTTAGATCGTTGCTTATTCGTCGGTTGACCATGCCATATAGGCGACGGCGGGAAGAAGGCGAAGTATCGTTTTCCATATCTGCTGGCGATGGGCATTGGACATCGAGTTTTCCTTTTTCGTCACGCGTGCCACTCATAAAACTCATTAGAATTGCACCAGTCTGGGCAAGATTATATACTATCGTCTGTTCCGTATTTCGTGGCTTATGTACAAGTATACAACTTCTTAGGATTCATGATCACATCATACTAGAGAGTAACTTTGAAACCGCATTGCTTATTTCTTCGTGCCTTCGTATCTCTTGGATCGACCTGGCGAGGAGGAACAGATGATTTACTAATATATCGACCTAGTCAAACGGCAGCTCTGATAAAATAAAAACAACATACATCTGAGAGACGGTTTGGCTATTGATCTGGCTCTGATTATTCTTAGCCTTTTCCTTGTCTTGGATTGCACGGGCCGTGCTGAGAGATACAGCCCTCGCATCAGCAGGGCCTCGGGTACTGAACCTGGGTAATGGGTCGCCTTATCGTACACTTCACCAGGATCAAAGACAAATACCTGGAATCTTGAGAAGGTTCGTATTCAACATCTTCCGGGGGAAATTCTTCCTCATCTGATTCTTCCTCAATTGATTCATCATGAAGTTCCGGAGCGTTCTCGTTGTGTTTCCTGTATCATCATGAGATCTTGCATATCTATCATGTTCAGTACGAGTGCACTTGCAGGGTATGGGCAGAGGGCGTTCCATGATGAGCGTCTTCTACGCGTTTGGCCATCTTAGTGTACAGTTGTGTCTTCGTGCAGCAGAACGAGCAGTTTATGCGAGGTGAATCAAATCGAAAGCCAAGGAGTGGACAGGGAAGCGTGAGCAATTCGAGGAAGGTGTATATGCGGCTGGAGCGGCTGGATAGAGCTAAATTTGCGCCAGTACATAAGTAACCACCTGGCCATGAGGATGAGCGCTACTAGGATCCTGATAACGCAAGCGCCGTTCCCATAGTACACTTGATCAAATTCGATGGACGGACAGTAAGTACTTGAGTGCCAAACTGTATTGATTATTATGCTGATCGTCTGGCCTGTTCAAAGGCAGACACCGAGTCTTGATAAAATCATCAGGAGCATCGCTTATCTGGACGCTGTACAGGCGTCAATTAGAAGGAGAATGCCGAATAGATGGGATCAACTGGCCACTGGTCTAATTCTATTTATGACCCTGCTTGTACGATGGTACACATTAGTTCTGGTGGTAAGAGATGACTTAAAATTTGGACTGGTGAGGGGACAACAATTTACCATTGAAATTAGGACACTGACTATTGCCTTCGCGTTTTTTTCCCTGGCTGGCTGCATCCGCATGGCGTGCTAATAACAGCCTAGCATGCCAGGAGGCATTCAATAAGTTTATATGGCTGCCGATGCCGAGGTCTGCGGAAGAAATACGATAAGCATGTTCAACTTTCGAGTCAAGGGAGAAGACGTACTGACGAAGTCATAGTGGCCATAATCCCGTACTATTATGAAATATCATAGCCTGATGCTGTTGGAAATGGTGCTGTAAAGCATTATAGCGCTTATTTGGCCATGGAGATCCGGCTTTAAAGTTGGAGTCCTAGTCACATACTGCCAATGGGGGCGGCGCCTGGGTATCAGCCATCTCCTAACACTGGAAGGCAGACAGTCCAAATCCCCGAAGTTGGTTTAAGGTGTGACTCATGCCAATGGCTATTGTTACTGCAGCCTGCCGTGCTCATGCAGCCTGGAAAGTTACATAACACGCAGAAACCAACAACCGCCGCCGGCTACAAATTGTCGTAGTCACGCTACCACGTGTGCCTATGATCACTCTTACCTGCCAGTGGACCTGATGATAGACTATGCCAGCACCAGTGCCAGAGTCTGGTAGATTCACCATGGAATTATCGCACTCTCGAAGCTCTCCCGGGCCAGTAAACTACATCCGACTCACAACTTGAAAGACCGTATTATTAATATAACCGCAGGATATCACATAATGTCATAACCCTGGCTGCTACAGCATGTACGAAGGGCCCACTACCGGCCAAATAGTAGAATGGATGGTGACTTGATCGCTGTGCATTGATCATTCCGACCCCATACTAATAGTACACGGTTACTTCAAGAACCTTCTTCGTCTTCTTTAGTCACGCCCGAACTCGAGCCTATTCTAGTAACATCCTACTGGCACCACCTCAACTTCAACTCACCACAACAATATGGCATCTTCACTTAACCTAGTCAATGAACTCAGGCCTGTGACTTCGACAACCACCAGACGGTATGGGAAATTGCTCTGGTAGGTTTTTGCAAACCAACCTGTGTGTTATTCATTCGTTCATTCATTCATTCTCCATCGAGGGTGGATGCATACCACATTACAACTGCACCTGGGTTGCGACTTCGTACGAGGTAAACTCACTTACTGGCGACTGATCTGTGGACTTTAACTGACCTTGACCAACGTCCCAGCACCAAGTCCGAGTGGCTCCCTTCACCCACCCAGAAGGCCAATTGTATTTTTACATGAAACGTGGCCAGTTCTCGGTTGTCACAGAGGAGAATGTATCAAATATTGAAACGGACGATTTGGTATCCAACTATCTGGCAGTAATCGAAAAAAGGATCCTCGAATGCGGCATCATATTGCCACAGACATGCGAGCTCTTCGTTGAGCTTCGGTTTGACGAAACATCACAAACCTCTACATGTGCATATTATTTCGTGGATCATCATAGCCGCTGCCTCTTCTGGCTCGAGCCTACATCATCGGAACTGCTCGACATGGGCATGGTGGTGTCTGACTCGCACTTGGGTGCGTGTTCAGTTTTCTTTTCACAATAATGGTTGGTTGAGTTTCGACAGATACTGCCTTGGAAAGACTCTACTGGGTGCATGTCGAATTTTTCCCGATGCACGTCTGTGCACAGATGACGCCACTCATCTTGGACAACTTGATCAGTGTCATCTGTCACGGTATGACAGGTATGCCATGCTACCCACTATCTCATTTGCCTATGACATGACACATGTTAAGATCGTATGACATCTCGCACCTCCACATTCCCATATACGGAGGAAAAGTGCGATCAGCTTCTGCGGGCGTTATCCTTACGACGAGGTATGGATGCGATTGTTACAACAAGAGTTCATGACCTCACCATCATTATACAAGGCGAACCCTTAGATGGCCATACACTATGTTTCGTCGGTAAGAAACATGGTTTCGCATCTTATACCAAACTGACAGTCCTAACTTAGCTCGTCTTTGGGGTGCAATCAGTCAGTTGTGAAAATATTACAACCTCTCTATAGTACTGAACATTTGAAAGATAATCAACGATTCATGACGTATTATGGTCAAGAAAATGCCCAACTGGACAGATTACATCCACCGATGCCAGAAGACATAGTTGATTGCCCTTGGATGCGTGCACTGGCAAACCTGATGTTGTGGGGAATCCCTCACCACTACTACTCCAAGCTTCATGACCTGTTCGTTCACGACCAGGTGTATGTTGATCATTGGCAGGCTTTCATGACTGCATGTGTCTCAGAATGGAGAGGGTTACTTCTGTGGGTACGTCGTTTGTCTCATGTCATATATTAGTTTCGATAGCTGAGCTGGCATTCAGGCATTTTCGGTCCTGATGTTAGTCTAATCTCGGGATTTGGTTGATTTTAATTTTGATCATCATCTCACAGTGCCAGCATTCTCATTTCGATGCTACCGCGTGCTTCGTTGACGTCTTCTGTGGCACCAATTTTTGCAGCATCTTCAAGCATCTTGTCGGGATCAATCCTGCTCTTGAGACATCATGGTTTCGAAGATGCAACCGCCTCGTTTGCTGTTCGCACTTTCTTCTATCTTCGATCGATACAATTTGATTCAACCTCCTTCTAGGCGAGCTTCCTCCGCACAGCAAAATCGTCTGGTTGGGGCTTCCTGCCCTTATCTGTTGTGTACAGCATGCCAAAAGCGATGTGCCTATGGAGCATGGGACTTATGGTTGCTCAATTCGTATTCTGGGTTTCCCGCGTAGTTGGCGTATTTTGGGCGTCAGGTGGAGCTGGCTTCCTAGCGCTGATGGGTTATGGCATCCTCTATTTCACATCTTTGGAGGATGATCACGATCCCATGACCACCATGCTGCGTAGCCATTGGCAAACATTCCAGAACGATTCCGTGGAAGCGGCTGAAACTTCGACAGTATGAATCTAAAGTCAATCTTCCCTTTTTCATAAATCTTTCAATGGTATATGTTCGCAAGGCTGTACTTCTAGCACGAGTCACGCTTACACTTTTCATAGGTGGTTTCTCTTGCGGATTTGCTGTCGGACAGTGCACCCTAAACGTCTATAGCCAAGATGTCGAAGTGCAATTTATGTATCATATTACGAAACTTTCCGAGTTCGTATCGCGGTCGCTAAGCAACTTCAATATAAGCAGAATATATGTAGGCAGACCAAAGTTGCAGAATAGCTAGCACATCCAAGTACCTACGCGCAAGAAACCGAAAACGACAGCATGGAATAAACTATTCGAATCACACCTTACACCTCATTTCGCAATATTAAACTAAAGCACGGCTCGCAAAAGGGCTTATTTTCGCGCAAAAAGAATGATGGATCATCAAACGGCTTTTTGCAGCCCTGAAACGCAACCCGGCATGAGCTCAGCGTCCACGAGCCGAAAATAAGGGTGATCACATACCTCGCACACAAAACATTCCCAACACCATTTACCTCCCAAAGCCTCAACAGCGCGCATTCCGTCCCTAATTGACTTCTTGCATTGCTTGCATTTGGGCATTCGCAGACGAACATGACACGCCTCGCAATATGGATGGCCCTTGTACACCGTGAAACCAACATCGTCGTCAAGATCGAACTCGCCATCACCTGTGACCGTTAATCCGCCACCCCCAGAAGACGGCGGGAGGAACGGATCGCCACACTCCGCACAAAAAAAGTGCTGCTCGTGGTAGGTCCGCTTTCCTAGTGCCTCATCGTCAAGCGTGATGAACCGCTCGTCAATAATCGCCGTTTTGCAGTGATAACAACGAGGTGCAAAGTTCTGCGTGACATTGAATTTAAAATCGTCATATAACAAAGGGGTATGGGGAGAACGGACCTCGTGGTAATCAAGATGACAATACGGTTTTCCCTCATGTTCGAAACTTGAGACATGCTCAAGGAGCTCATTACATGCGGAGCAACGGAAACACCCTGGGTGCCAGCGTTGTCCCATCGCACTGACGATACGTCCAATAATTGGACCACCACATCCTGCGCATGATAGCCCGTTCCCACGCATTCCCTTTAGCACTCTTGATAATTTGCCTTCATTCTGCACATTGAACACATTATTCTGTCCTGCTGCATCTTTTAGTCCATTTTCGCCAGGAGGTGGTGGGAGACGTTTTGGCTCATGGGATGGCGCTGAGGTGTTCCACGAGTTAGGTTGCCTTGGAGAGAAACTCGGAATGGATACAGATATTTGGGGTGTAGAGGGTGATGATACAGATGTTTGTCGTATGGATGGTGAGGATGCAGAAATTTGTGAAGAAGGTGATGGTCCCGATACTGCTATACGAGGTGGAGATGATCCTGATACTGCTATACGAGGTGGAGATGAACCTGAAACTGCGATACGCGGTGGCGTTGATGTGTTAACAGCTACCCGCGGCGGCGTTGAACTAGTGACAGCCACCCTCGGCGGCGTAGCGCTCGAAATAGCAATCCTTGGCGGCGACTCCTGCGCCTTGCTCGATGGTACCGTGCTATTATCACAGTCCTGATCAAAATCAACATGCCCGCCAGGCAGAGATATATCCGGCACGCCCGCATCCGCGCGTCTACCCTCATTATCTCTACGTTCTGCCGTACCTTTGGACGCCGGCGTGCGATGCCACTTGGGCGCAACCTGCTCACCTACAAAACTCATCTCCAGTACGGAGAACTGATTAGAGGAGCGCTTTGCGAAACGGATAGGCGAGGGTGAACGCTCATCCCCGTCATCCTCATTGCAATAACCATAGCCCTTGTCCTTGTTTGCGGGGCCTCTGGAAACAGAACGTCCCCCAACGCGTGCCCCAGGATCTGAAGGGGAAGGCGAGCGGGACGCATTAGGCGAAGGTAGACCCACACGCTCACGAAGCGGCGAAACAGGGGGCTCGTCATCGAGGTCGTATGTGGACACGTACGCACGCTGCTTTTGGCGCTGACGCTCCATGATGTGTGAATTTGATGTGGTCGGTTGAGATGAGCTCGTATGAAACGAGGATGGGAATGCGGTAGGCGGGAATACATTCCGTGCGTTCGAGTGGCTAAGGTAGGCTAGTTTCGGCGGGGAGGACGAAGAGGGTAACGTTGGCGATGCATACGTGTTGGATGAATTTTGTGGTGAATTGGAACGCGAATTTTGATGTTGTGGGCCAAACGGACCTTTTCCGCCGCTCGTTTTTCGTGGGGAGGAGAACACAGGCATGCTTCCTGCCTCTGCGCGTGCGGGGGGCGTCGGTAGGGGTGATTTTGATGGCGACGTAGGGCGTGAAATCCCAGACGGAGGGAGCACAGAACTCTTGAGTGGAGATGCAGGACGCGCGAAAGCGGATCGCGCGGGTGAGCTGTTTATACTATTATCAAACGCAGAGGCATTTAAACTAGGTGAAAAGGGTCGGGTTCCAGCAGGTGATAGCGGTGCGCGGGGAAGCGGTGGGATGTTCTGTGGCCACTGATTGCGCATAGGCAAAGGTTCACGTATGGGGGATTGTTCGAGTGCAGCGACATGCTTCGGCGCTCCTGCTCACGCACCAAGCTTCGACTCCTGCCTGATACCCGTCTCTCCATTGGAGCGGACGCAAAGGGATGCCTTTGGAGTCCCTCGATCACAGATTTGCCACGCTGTAGAGAGGGACGTTTGGACAGGTTTTCAAGTTCTTCTTCCTTTGCAGATGGCACACGCTGCAGAAGCGGATGACTCCCGAGGTCGAAACTCGGTGAAGATGAACGCGAACTTTGCATTGAACTCTGCACCGAGGGATGTCTGCTTAGATCGTGCGAGGGTGACTGAGGGGAAGTGGATAGTCCGAGTGCGGCCATGCGCAGTGTGAGTGATTGTGATTCATTGGTCTGAACATCGTTGGGTGACTGAGATGGGGGAGTCGGAAGAGTCGCCGAGCGAGTCGGGCGCGTCCGAGTCCATTGCCTTTCCTGAATATGCGTTTGAGGTTGGAATGGTTGAGAAGTAAGAGCGCGCCGAGGGAGGTTGTGGGTGCCGTATTGCGGGGACACACTGTCCAGTTGTCCCACACTATATATGTCGCGAGCTTCATTCTGTTCGTTATATCTACCGTGCTGGCAACTATAGTCTTCCCTTGTGTCGCCATATCCTCTTCCTTCCTCGTGTCCATCAGTTTTTTCATTATACTCATCATCCACGTCGCATGCATTTGACTCGTCATCAGTGGTCGCAGGCATCCGTGTATGCATTGAACGCATCGTCGAAGATGATAAACGGGGGGAATCTGTGGTGGTGGGCGAGGTAGAGGGTGCGTTGCTTGTTCTCTGTGAGACAAAGCTCGCTGGAACAACCAGAACGATCAGGTACATAGGGCGATCAACATAAGTTATCAGTACCTGGCACTGGTGGTGATCTTGAACTACCAGAGATGGGCAGAGGACGAGATGACACAACTGTTGGTGAGCGAAAGGTATCTGGTAAAGGCGGTCCATGTGAACTCCCTTTCAGATGTGAGATTGACGAACGGTCGGAGCTCTAAAGCAACAAATAAATACCTGGTTCTGGATGCCATCGCAGACTGGCTGGAACTGGCTGGCCCTGCGATGAACCCGGAATGGCTGGAGGGGAACGCGAACTTCCTGAAGATAGTATTTAAAGTTGAATGTTGCACTTGTTATAATTACTATTACCTGGAACAAGGGGCGAGCGTGAACTACCCAGTTCAGGTGGACTACGTGAATTGCCTATGAATAAAATGCCCCGTGACTCCGACTGTGAAAATTTTAATAATTGGAAGACTAACTTGGAAGCGGGGGTACCGGTGGGGACCTATTACAATGGACGGTAAAGGACGGCGGCCAGACGATGTTTGCGTTTGGGGCGATGAACAACCGTCTGGGCACGATCTATGGCATTTGTTGGATTACGCTCTGGACTGACTGGACGGGCAGGAGAGTAGCTGGTTGAGGTCGCAGGAGGGGGAAACCCATTATTACCAAGATTTAATGGAACAGCCGAGCCGGACACTGTGCTCCTGCGTTCCATGAACGGACCCATACGTGACGATGACTCAGTGTGCTGTGGTGATGGTCCAGGCCCCGGCAAATCGCGCTTCCAGTGCGGGGTGAATTTGGCCGGTGCAGAAGAGAGTGGAAGAGCTGAAAGTGTGTGAAAAATAAGGTCAAAAATAAGGTCAAGTAAGAGAAGAAAACACACATACTCTGTACATCTGCATGTGGAGCTACATGGGGGTAGCTAGATGCTGGGACCGGGCCACTGAAACTATGGAGTGGCGTATTGCGAAAGCTTGCAGAAGGAGGCGTATTTGAATAGGTGGATGGTGGGGGTTGATTTAGGAAAGCAAATGATTGTCCCGCGCTAGATGAAGGAGCTGTAGGACTAGAAAGGCTTGAAGCACTACTTGCTGCAGAAAAAGGGGGGAAACTAGGTGAACTGGTTTGAGAGCTTACGGCACTGTTTAGATCTGGTCCTGTCGGAATATTATTTTCTAACTGAGCACGAAGATCCAAGCTTGAATGTTTAGTTGATTTAGCACCCGGATTAGGGAGGGGCCGTCTGGTATGATTATTAATGTGGGTGCTCTCGAGGGATGCAGCATGAGCGAGAATGACAGGACGTGAAGGGGCCGGGGCCGGGATAGGTGCCGGACGTGACGGCGCCGGGGTCTGAGCGGCACGTGCTGGCGGTGGGAGGGATTCCGGACGTGACTTTGGTGTCGGAAGAGGGCGTCGGGTTGGGGTAGGGTTCGGGAAAGATGTCGGTGGTGGACGATGTTGCTGGTGGGGGTGCGGGTATCTTAACTGGGGTGGTATCTGGATCTGCGTCGGGTGTTGGATCGGGTATCCTGGTCGGGGTGATATAGATCTAAAACCTTGAGATTGTGGTGGTACATCCCGTGGTGCCGCTGTGTATGCCATCCTCCAACCACTCAAGGTGTTCAATGCACACCCTACCGCGTGTCCTGAGAGGCTGTCCATACATCATTTAACCAACGCGTACATCACATGCACAAATATACCAAAATAAACTTGGCATAGATCCATAGCTATTATACAAGAACCTGTATTTACCATTTACTGTTAAGTGCTCAACACTTTACCACCTCTCACACCAACCCAGTAAGACCCATTCGGCCACTCATACTCGGCGATGCTTTCCTTGTACATCTCAATGCTATATCCCTCCTTTGGATTACTCGGAACATTATACCTCCCCCTTTCGTTCATGGTGCACCTGTAGGGAAAGTGCTCATGCAAGTGGTCCGCGAATTCCAATACATTTCGTTCCATCGTTCCGGAAATTGCGATGTAGTCAATCACGCTTAACCTAGGTCAGGAACACTCCTTTCAGCGAAAGTATCGACACTGACCTTAGATGAATAACATATTCACATAACCCAACGCCTCCGGCATGTGGACAAACAGGGACGCCGAACCTTCGAACATGGCCATTCAGCATGTCATCCGAATGAAAACGTGAAAGTCTCCTTGTGCTCACTTTGCAGCCATCAACAACACGCTCAGTACCTCACTGACACCTGCGAGCCTACAGGAGTCGATCTGGCAAACATCGATCGCTTCTGCCTGGAGCAACTGCTTGAATACCATACGGTTATGAGCGTGTTCCCCGGTCGCAACTCCGATCCCGTACGGCTTGAGTGCCCGCCTGATCGCAGCGTGGCCCAGAGCATCGTCAGGTGCTGTAGGCTCTTCGATAAACCTGACAGTATCAAGGGTCAGTTCTCGTAGCAGATGAAAATGAAAATTACAGACCAAGGTCTGATTTCCGCTAATCCGGCTACATACTCTATTGCCTGCGGGACATCCCAAACTTGGTTCGCATCGATCATCAATACAGCACCAGTCGGACCTGCGTTCTTCCCAGCCAGCTCTGGGCTTGAAGGATCCTTAAATCCAGACGGGTAATTTGCCGGGTCGTCGATGATAGAACGTATCATCTTGCCTCTGCGCAGGTCATCCTTGAAGTCGGCGCCTACTTTCATCTTGAAGTGGTTGAACCCACTTGCAAGGGCCTCCTTTGTGAGACGAGACACTTTCTCATCCGAATATCCTACAAGACTACTCAGTAAGTTCAGTAGAATAAATAGGCTCCTCCTCACCAAGCCAGCCTGCTGATGTTATATATGCTGGATACCTGTGCTTGTCGGTGAGATGTGGATAATTGAGACGTAAATCGATGAACCCACCCAACTTTGGTAACAAGGGCTTCCCTTTCACGCTTCCCAGCCTCTTTGGCCTGAAGCATCGCAAGTGCCTCTTCACGGGTTAGCACGTCTGTGATATAACGAAACGCAGTCGCGTTTACTAGCTCTTTCTGTGCATATGTTTATAGTGAATTTGGATTTCAAAAATCGTAAAACAATGTCACGAACTGGAGTCATGTCAACAATCAATTTCCATAGGGGTTTGCCTCTGGCACGAGCAAACATGTCCCACAAGGCGTTGTTCACTGCAGCAGTTGCAAGGTGAATTACGCCCTTCTCTGGACCGATCCTTGAAAACAGATACATAGTCAGATTACAGATACCAAAAGGAAAAACAAAATATTGGGGTAGAAGCAACTATCGAGCCATGCATGACGGCTCTAGCATCGATTCAGCAAGACGTTCAAGTACTCACCATCGCAGCTGCGAGTCAGAGCACATCCAGTCCCAAGCTTTGCCCATGTTCTCGAAAAAACTCTCGGGGTCCTGTCCGACCAAACGTCCAGCAAGTTCCCGAATTGCATGGCACACCTATGGCGTGAGGTAGACAATGGTCAGTAACCCATTTCCAACAGAACGAAAGAGGTAATGCAACGATAAATAGATCATCTACCAGAACTTTTGACGAAGGATTATGTACTAAAAGCGCTAAGCCTTGTTACTCACAATGTCGGTACCACGACCAATGGTAAACGTCATTCCATGACCGACAAGCCCACTGTCAGTGTATATGGTGACATATGCTGAACTATAATCGCAGTCTGTATTCCTGAGACACGTGTGAAGTAGAAGAACATCAGGAATAACGACATGGACATCAGCTCACATTGCATCAGTGCCATCACCCGTCAAAGATGTGGGAAATCGAATATCTATCATCGACGACAAACAAGATGATCAGTGCATGGCACGCACAGGGAAAAGCAGTAAAATAAAACTCACCGTGTGTTTCAAAATGGGTAATCCTAGTCGTCATTGTGTAAGTGTTTAGCGTTGTCGATGTTGGTTTGAGAGAGAGAAAGAACGGCGAAAGATGCGTCATCGCAGTCTAATTCTTCCTGTATTTATGGAGCCTTGGAAATGAGAGTGCTGTGAGATTCCGCCGGTGCGAATGCTACCCTGGATGACCAGGTGACGCGTAGACACATATCACAAGACGGTAATTAATAAACTTGGTCAATGTGTGGTGACTGGCCTATAGACTTGCCAGTGGCAGCATAGTATGTACGAGAGAACGCGAAAGCTCTGTCGGACCGGCCTGTCCCCTCCGTCCGTCCGTTCTGTACATCTCGTCCGGTCCATTCTCTTGTCCCCATCGTCAGTCAAACCATGCTCACGCTGCCGATTGTCTCATGGGTATTCCTGACCTAACACTAGATATTATATCCGCGTTTGCCTCATTAGCAACTGTGCCGCCCGGTAATGCCCAAAATTGGTCCAAATCCTGACAAATAAATTGCAAGGCGTTCCGGATGGCCAAATTAGGGTCGGATAGAACGAACGGGATGAACGGGACGGATATTTTCAAATTTCATGCACCACCCGGCCCGCCGGTCCGTCGCTCAACTGCCCTCACTGCTTCATCTTACTTTCAAGGCCTCTAAGTTGATGTAGTAGACAAGCGCTGTACGGGGAATTAATAGACCTCAGGCTTCTTAGACTGCATGCAGTTAACGGGAGCCTCTCACTGACGTTGTTCTGCCCATGTCACGGTGTCTTCAGACGGGCCCCACCTTACTCTAGTCGGCCTTAGACAGACACACAAAAGTAGGGTAGCTGGTCTCAAGTCTGGTGCGAAGAATTCCGTTTGGAATTGGTGAGGCTTAACTCATCAACTGTGTTATCTACCGATTTCTTTTCATGACAGTTGGCATTTGTCGTTTCCAATCATCATATGACGAGGAGATGGTCTACGCTTGCTGCTTTCACGAAAATGGATTATTGACCTCCCAGGCGTGTCGGTCGCCTTCGACTGTAATTATCATCACCTCGATCACTGTCACAGACCCAAAGACCCCGCGTTCGAATCGAGTGCGTAGTTCCAAGATTTCTGCATTTGAGAAGAGCACCTCGCCTTGAACTGCAGTGCAGGTAAGTGTGAATGCGACGACCCGAAAGATGAACTCGAGATCGACCTGTTGTCTATATGTCACACAAACTTGTACATGTAACCTCTTTCCAAATATGTTTGTTACGCCAGTTAACAGTGCCAGCATGCAGTAATGTGTGATCGCATCGGATGATAGGACTACAGAGAACAAAGATGAGATAAACACATAAAAAGAGCGACGTATCACGGTAAGATCAATGAAGGCTTTTGTTGGCAGTGGCACTGTGCATGAATGGAAACTGATGTAAGGCAAAGGAGTTGGTGGTTACCCGGATACTCGTCCGTCATTTTATTCCAACTCTCCCCATCACACATCAAATTAACTCTCAGCACCGATATGACCAACTCTCCCGTCCAAATCACGTGCACCAAGCGGCATGCACACTCAGTTCACATCCTCGAGGGTGTCTTTCTTCTCTTCAGCTGCAGCCTGTTCGCCCTCAACATCAAAGTTCTCGACGAGATCAGGCACGTCGTCATCATCATCCTCAGCGGCACCGGCAGGTGGCCTCTGTTGCCCTTGCTGGATGGCCTGGTACGATTCCGCAAGTTTACGGAGTGATGCCAATGAATCAGGACCAAGTTGGTTCAAGATTCCAGGGACAAGTTCAGTCAGCTCCTTGACGTGACCAGTTCCATAGATCGCAAACGTGTTGGCGGAGACCGCGGCATGTACTACACAGACAAGGAGAAAAACTCAAATTAACACGAATCTTATCTGACGGGACGTCGAAGGCGAGCTTATCTACTCGCAAGCGACGTAAAAATTTGTACACACCTTTTGGGGCAGTGAAATGCAGCACGTTTCCATCTTCCCTGAACATATTAACCTCCTCTACACCAGGAATAGGCTGCACATTCAGTTTCTTGAGGGCACCTTGGAGTTTTTTGTCATCCTGTGCGGCAGAGGGCTTAGCCTTCCGGACGATTTTCCGGCGCATGGTCCCTTTACCACCTGGAAAGCGTCATCATGTCAGCCTTGAGTACACATATGTAAAGAAGGAATGGAAACTTCAAATTCCGCAGTCTGATGAAAAACACTCACCAATCCTGTTGGCTGCAGCCTGCGCCTGAAGTTTGGCCAATTTTGTGGGATCCATGATGTTTTGCGGCGAGGGTTCACGATACCCTTGGTGATGCGACGGTGAAAAGTTGCAGACTAAGGTTTACGCACAAATATGTGTATACAAACCCTAGTACCGCGGTCCTGAATTTGTACCACAAACCTGTACGTATTTGGACACCATGATCACCGACACGGGGATTCCCCAAGGGCTTGACCATAACTTATCCTTGGAATTAACATCAAGTCCGTCAGAAAGTCAGATACCCAGAGATGACTCTTACATTTCATATCCGTCCGGCTAACGTAGACGATGTGGTGAGCACATAACGCATTGCGGCTGATGAGCGCAGACTGCGCATTTATCAGCGCTGATAAGATCAATGACTCAGGACGCCATGCTCAAGTTGGTTCAAGATCTTGTAGGTAATCACCCGCCTCAAGGATCTTCAAGCACTATAACTTTCCACTTTTATCTAGGCGACGTATGAAAAAGAACCCGAGTCTGCAAGGGCTACTCCTGCTCTGGTGGGTCGTTCGAAAGGTCACGGAGTCATACTTATATGGCGTCAAAGTTTCGAGAAAATATATTTGAAAAGAAATATGCGCATACCCTTCTCGCGTTTGATGGAACGCCCGAGGCACCCGGAATAGCATTGGGCATGGCACTGTATTTCTTCAATTTCTCAACATGGACAGGCAAGCCTGGCCTCTTCGTGCGTCCAAATTCTGATCCGACTACGTCGCACTGCGACGCAGCCTCTCTATTAACACATCACATACAGCTTGAAGATTTGTATGTATCCCCGGATGCAAGAAATAAGGGTATTGGCAAAGCCCTTTTCGCGGAGCTAGGCAAGATAGCTCAGGAGAAGGTAATCTCACACACTTCTTTCCGAGGACCCTGCTGATGCAACCTCCGACAACAAGGACTGCGCACGCCTTGATTGGTCGGTACTCAAGGTGAGTCATACTTGGCTGATCGTGCTACCAATGTTCCAGCGGATTAATCCTTTTGATACTTGTGTATCAATCTTTCATTCAGTGGAACACTCCATCGATTGCATTTTATGAAAAAAGATTGGAGGCTAAAGCAATGGAAGAATGGATGGGTATGCGACTGGAGGGACAAGGAATCGAGAATCTGCAGAAGCTTGTTGTCCATGCGGCCTGAACCATTGAAACAGGGTCCTCTATATTCTGGCCAAGCAATGGCATAGGTACTGTTACGCAATGCGATGTCAGGGTATCTATATGACGCACGACCTGAGCGAAAGACTATAGGACCTCGGGCACAGTTGACGCGCAATACAAGTGGTAAATGAGTCATATAAATCCGACGGCACGCAAGACGCATGAATGCAGGGCCAGGTAATTGAGAGCACGACTTTGTGTGATGTAAGCTACACCCCGTCGTAACTAGCCCCACCTGCCTGAAGGATTAATGTGTGAGGCCGATGAATATCTTCCGCTCCAGACTTTGTTAGATCGCTCACCTTCCGCAGCTTCACCACAATCGGATCCTCCTTCAAATCGTCCTTTTCACGAGCGGGAACTTCAATAGAGTAGACACGCAACACCTTCTTAACATCGGCTGCGTGGACGGAGATCTGCGAGATAATACAGCAGAGTCATGTCAGACTAAGTACTACATCATTATTGTCATCGATCCGGCGCTGAAAGGCAGTGCAGGCACAGGCCGCCGCCACCGCGTGTGTTTTTAAAGTTGGAAAAAAGAAAAATATTCATACACGCAGCAAGAACACGTAAAGAAACAGACTAAGGACTGACCTTGGCCTTCCGCATCACTTTGCACCCAGAACCGATCCACACTACTAGAATGAATTTCTCCCGTTGAGATTCCTTGTCATTGGAGAAGGTAACGCGAACATATGCGTAAGACGCTTTGGAATCGCCAAGTGCATCGCGTAACTCGGCGAGACCACCCGTTCCCGTCTGTGTGACTGTTAGCTTGTCAGAGCGGTCAGACTAAGCGTGTGTTCATCGTAAGGAGGACCTAAACGCATCAAGGTAATCGGACCTATTTGGAAACATAGATTCTGACCTCATAGTCAAGTAAAAGCCAGTTAGTCTCGGATTTGTCGGAACGAACATCCTGGTAAGCTGTAAGGATCAGCACCACGCTGCTGGTTAACCCAAATTCACTAAGCGATGCGCTATAACTTCGCAAACTAACCTTCATCAATTTTTGGATCGGATAGGTCAGCCATCGGGTATAATCAAGTGCGATAAATCGAATACAATATCTGCAGAAGGAAGGAGGGGAAGAGAACAGGCCGATACGATAAGCTGGGAACTGATGGCAGAGATGGTGGCTTCCTTCTTAGCAGATGGGTTTGAAAGTCGAAGCACTCACGAAATCACTCGGCAAATACCGTGACGACCTGCCTACTAATTTTACATTCTGTGTTACATTTCCATCATCCGTGTAATCATGCAGGGCTTTCGACTTACAACGAGGTTCAGCTATTATAGATTGACGTCACTACTTCGTACACCTTCGCACCACACGCAGTCTTGGCTTCACAATAGCTCACTCCATAGATACTATTCCACTACCAGTGAACCAAAAAAAGGGACTGGAGATTGGCCGGACACCCTGCACCTCTATCCTTAGCAGAAGCAGAAGGAGAAACTCTCGATCTGAGCGAAGATGAACCACCCCCGAGGCGACGGAAGCGCGCACCGGTGGAAGACACACCAGAAGAGTGGAGGCGCCACCGTCTCGCCATCAAGGAGGCTTTTCCTCAGGGGTGGTCCCCTCCACGTAAATTATCTCGCGAAGCCATGGACGGTTTGCGTGCCATGCATATCTATGACAAGCGTACGTTTTCGACGCCAGTACTTGCTGAGAAGTTCAAGATTAGCCCGGAGGCTGTCCGCCGCATCTTGCGGAGTAAATGGGAGCCGTCGAGAGAGCAACGAGCAAGATTTGCAGAACGGGAACGACGGTCGAGGGAGGAACGAAAGATGCAGAGTAGGCTTGAAGAGAAGAAGCAGAACATGGAGCTGATTTCTGAGACTGCAATGCCAGCGAGACCTAATCGGAGAGATGAGCGGCCAAAAGGGATTAATTCGAAGGATAGCTTATACTTTGGTTAACAAAATTACTGGGATCGACGGATTGGCATTGCTCAATATGTGCACGCCTACAATGTTCACGCCTGCACGCTTATCTCATCGATCAGAGGACTATGCAATGTCTGGCGTATAAAAGCCAAGTAAAAGCTTTTAGAAACATATGGAGCATCGTATCATTACATGGGAATGGTCATACATGCATATTACTTCTCTCTAACCTAGATTATTATTAAGTCACATACGGCTAGATATTTAGCAAACGAAAGGTCGGGGAAGGGAGCGATGATGAATAATAATGTACGTGGTGGGCATGGTATCGGAGCCGCGGTACAATGTTTGAAATGAAGTATAAGGTAAATAAATAGTGTGTCCATTGGGTCTGTGACTATACCATGTGGGTAATGTAATGATGTTCGAAAAAGGCTCAACACGATCCCAGTATTTTGACAGGGTGAGAAGGATCGTCCAATAAGTCAAGGCTAGTTTGTGTTAAAGTGAAAGCACGGATTTCTCGTGTTTAAGATAAGATGAACCTTGTTCCGGTCGGCAGAGTAGAATATCATTCCAGTTGGGTTGAGGGGGTGTGTCTAGTTGCTCGCCTTTCTTGTCGACAAGGGAGTACCGGAAGCCAAGTAGCATCATGGAGGCGACAAGCTTAAGCTCAAGCCGGGCCAAGCGCTGACCAAGACAATGCGTCTTACCTTGTTACCGGAAAAATTAGGTTTCTCAACAAGCGCGCGATCGACAACGTGGCTTACCTCCTCCCCAACCAACGTAACCGAACGGAACCGTCGCCTCCTGGCGGCTAGGATCAAACCTCCACGGATCAGGGTACAGGTCCGGATTGAGATGAACGTCCGAGAAAGGATATACTACATATGCCCCTGATGGGATAGTCTTTCCGTCAATCGTCACGTCAGGTCCAAGGTTTCGGCGCATGGCAGTATGAGGCTGCGCAATCCTGAGAGTCTCGCGAATGAGAGAATCAAGAACGGGTGTCTCAGATTCCCAAGCCTCCAGTGGAATGGACGAAAGTTGTTGCGACAAAGAGTGGGAGACATTAGGGGAGACGTAGTTTGCCAGGAGTTGCTCTACTTCGGCGATCACTTCATCCTTGGACTCATGATCACCCAGGTAGGTGATGAGCCACGAAGCTGTTGTTCCGGTCGCTCGTGCACCGGCGACTAGCAGCCCCAAAATGAACTGTCGAAACGTCAGATGCTCAGAATGCCATGCTCAACAGAAAAACTTACGCCGACAATAACCAGTCTTTCGTCTTTTTCGTCGAGGAGCATCTGCAGAGTGTCAGGTTTAGATATTCCACTACGCTCCCGTTCATCAATGGCTCGGACGATAATGTCGTAGATTTTCTTGGTCGCCCACAGCTTCTTAAGCATGCTGGGCCCGGGCAGCCATGGGAGTAAGACAGTCGCGGGGGTTGTTCCGCTATCCAAGGTGTCGTAGAGTTTCTTGAGTCGCGCAACTTGAACAGGATCGTCTGCTAACTCTTCGCAAGAGAGCGATCGTACAGTAATTTGGAATAAAAGCTGTAGTGTACATGGTCAGGAGTTGGACGAGCCTAATAAATCACCAAAACCGACTTCATAAATTTTTTCAAATGGGTCAAATGTTCCTGATGGTCCCCACGTTTCCATTACCCTCCGGCAATCCTCCAAGATGGGGGCAATGACTAAGTATAAAGTGAGGATGAGATATGCTGAATGAATGGATAGATACGACGTACGGCCGCTAAGGTGTTCATTTCGCTGAACGGAGGACAGACGCTTGTGAATTTGCGCGATGCGCTTGGTCTGAAGGTTGGAAGTCACCCCTTTGAGAACCGGAATCTAAATAGCGTCAGGATTGGCGCACATGTTATCGATAATAGAGAGCAATACTAACAGCTCCGGAAAGCACTTTGAAGCCTTCAGTGAGGTCGAAGTGCTTATTGACGAAGAATGATTTCCGGGCTGACTCTCCGGAAACAACAATGACTGTCTCCTACAGTCATTGTAGTGAGTGATCGCCTTGGAAGATTTGCTACTATAACACTTACTTGGAGCATGTTGAATTGAAAGAGAGACTGGCCAGTTTTACGGAAACCGTCGTTCAGAAACTCGAAGCGTCGGCGGAAGAATGGGGTAATGGCAAGGAGATGAGAACCAGGAAGGAATACTGGGGCGCCGTCAACGGTACCATCTTTTTGAGAACCAAGACCAAAAAAAAGAAGAATAAAGAGCACAAGTAAAGCGAGGGCCACTTGGACCTTGAGACTAGAAAAAAGAAATGCGTCGGCAGCGGATTGTAGGCCGACCGTGTACATGATACAAGCTGTCGGACGCGAATGATAATATTTGAGGACGGCAGCGAAAACTTGTGTGATGGCGCGGCTTTATATGCCACCTCAAGTTTCATTCCGTCCACATGCGAGGACGCCAAACATGCTGTCTAGCCATGCATGTACTACATGAGTGCCCAGCGATCGAGATCTTGGAATTTGAACTGAATTTGAACCGGGTGAGAATTGACTTCGGTTCCGAAATCCAAGATGGCGGTAAATACGTAATCATCTCGCGGTCATGTATGTACTAGTCTGCTGCGCTCCGTCGGAGACGATGATGACGCTCTGCAGGTACCCTAACGTACGTCCTATCCATTATAGTGCATTTCCTTAACTTTCATTGACCGTTAGATAGACTGCATCCGGCCCTGCATCGCAGCATTCTTCAATACCTAAAAAACAAACCTCGGCCAAAGCCTCGAGGTCTTGGTGTGGCAAGGCATCTTTGCATATACTCATCCTGTGGACCAGTACCTCGATCCCCGTTCACAACGTCTATCGTCTAAGGCACACGTCACCTTCGTAAACACACGTCCCGAGGACTCCCGCAAGATGCAGCGCGCGCAATCAAGACCATTCAACCTGTCAATTACAATAAGGATGACCAAACTTCCATTAGGCTTACGGATACACCCTGCAACGTGGATTTTGTCTCCGCGCTAATGACTCCGCCGGAGCGGTGAGCGTGGTGTATAGGCGAAGACGGCCCTTGAGGCATGTTCCAGTAAATTATTTTCCCAGGCAGCATACAGCATAATACCCACTGCGCAGCGAACGCAATACCATTCAACATGTCACAATTTCCATCCGTCCAAACCAGAATGCCAATGATCGAAGGCAGTCAAAACACACATCCAGTGAGCCAGAGCGGCCAGGACCACACAGAAGTGAAATATTTGATGTGATGCGAAGAGTAAATCGAATTTCCCTGGAGCCAGACGTTCTGGTATTCGATTAGCGCTGCGCGGGATGAATTGTAACGTCAGGCATATGTATGGAGGCCGGGAAATGAGGCCCTACGCACTAAATCAACGCGCCCGTAATGTATAGACCGCCTGATGCGAGTAGCCAACCAAAGCCCATCTCGGAAAGTAGCTTGGATGCTCCATGCGATACCAATAAGTGAGTTACTGGGACCACAGCGGACAATCCGAGACCAATGAAAACACCGGTACGTGCACCTCGATGTGTTGGTTTTGCATATTCAGGGTTGAGAACGATATATGCTGCTCCTTAACAACGTGTGTTGGTAAATGACTTGCTAATGGAGACAACACCGACCTGCGCCAACTAGTGCAATGGAACATAGATAACAGGTTTGCAAGGCTGGTTCACGGTAGAATCCGTAGTAAATGCACGGTACAAAAGATCCAACGGTGAGGACTGTGGAAAGATTCATCAAAATGAGATAGAGGCGGCGATACCTTTACTTACTGACGATCCCCGAGTAATCCAGTGCATGACACTGCATCGACACCTGTGATCAATTTCGAATCATGAGTCAGATCGTGCGGTCACAATTTGAGAAGGACTGACCTGTGCCGAGTGGCAGGTGGCAGTATGGAACATGGCACTCGCAGTGAGGCAGAACACTGCAGAGAGTAGAAATGCAGCACAGACAAAAATATCCAGCCAAGTGGTAGTGCTATACGCTAAGATATACTGCCCATAGAATGTTACCAGGATCCACAGAAAAATCACAGCACCAGCCAGGTGGCTGAGGATGTTCACTAGAAAATACCATGGATCATGTCCACTTGAGAGAACAAGAAACTTACCAGTCTCGTTATGAGGATCTACTCAGGACAAAATAAATCAATGGTATATAGACGTTAGGCGACTCGAATTTCCTCACAGCTGTAGATAGATGCAATGCAACCTGACCAGCAGTTCTGCACTCTAGTAGCACAGTAGTCAATCAACCACCCGTGCTACAGCAAGTCGGAGACTTGCATACGTCAATACCCGGTCTTACCGTCTGTAACCCGTTAAAATGTACTCATTATCTCTCTGCCATTCTGGTGTTTCGTGCCAGGAAAGCGTCATCCGTTGCTTGTCAAGACCAGTTTGCAAAATGTGGTGCCCAGGTTCATTCTGATTGCGCTTGCGTGCCTTGAGCTCGGACATAGGGTAAAAAATATCCCCAGGTATCGAAATTGAGAGAACGATAGGTGTAGGCTTTCCGTTGGTATATAGAAGTTGCAAGACACAAATAGTCTGGCTCAGATTCAGCACTCCACTGTGGGCGTGAAGTTTCAAGTCGAAGCCTGCGTGACAGGCACAGGATGACCCAATTTACAGTTGCCAGTCACAATAATTTGATGCACGTGAAGTACAAAGAATAGCACACTCATCCCACACACACGACGTGCAAGGTGCCGCCTCGTAAGTTTGAACAATGTGCCTGTGAACTGATATCACTGATGCATAGAAACCAAGGTTGTCATTGATGTGAGTACAGTTTCGATCTTGACTCGGATGAGCGCCAATCTACAAGTTGTAGCGCTCATTGTTGAACTTCAACTTGAACACCCTCAGTGATCGTCAGTCTTCGTCAGTTATTATCACTAATTCCATTACCATGGGGCATTTTTTTCTTCGAAGACTCAATATGATTATGATGGCCGCCTCAGCTTCTGTTAAGTTCCGAGTCTTGGCGGTTCTTCAGAGAGTACCAAATTCACCATATTTGGCAACAATTTTCCACAGCCATTTACAGCGGCTGGGCGAGATGAATTTATCGTGCATCCCAGGTGTCATGTTGCCCTGGCCAGCACCCTGCAACACCCCGTACTAAGGTCGCAGAAACTTTGTTACTGTCGGCTCTTGTTTTTCGCTGCTCTTTGACACATCTTGGGTCCGAACACGAAACCTCTTGGTCACAGGCACGTTACCGAAGGGTTGTTCTGAACAAACAGCTGCTCTCAACCACGAGCGGAATACCTTAGTAACCCAACTTAAAGTGGACTGAACACTCAATTGTCACCTACAAAAACGTGCTTGCTCACCAAAACAGTTGAATTTAAATTTTCTGGTATCGGGTTTGAATATACTACAAGTTGCTAATGTCATTACACGATAAAAAACGAGCGTGTGTAGGTCCAACACACGGTAAGAATCGAAGTAAACAGCCAAGATGGCGAGTATGGTATTCCACACAGTAAACAGCTAAGAGATGAATACTTTCTTGAGCGCACTGAACTCGCATTTTTGGTCGGTCACTTGGCAAGTGACCATGCCATTGTGCTTCGCTGCCATATCTTCCAGTGCCTAACGGTAAAATATGAGCATTATTTTGTCACATGAAGAAGTCGGTGATAGGTTGGTTGCCAAGAGCAAAGGACATACCTCTCTCGAGTAAACTTGACCATTGGGGAACACCATGGGCATGTTGTCCTCATCCATGATCTTGCCGCTAATTCGACAAACAATAGTAGAGTTAGCGTGGTGGCTGAATGGAACTTCTTGAGCCAGAGTATTTATGCTAGGGTCGCACACCGGGCAGTCGACATTGTGGGATGACCTGTCGTTGCAGGAAGGCAGCTTCAGTGAAGCCAGACCAGAATAGAGAGCAAGATTGAGAAGGGGTTCAGTGGGTAAAGAGTTCAGATTGTAGATGGCAAGCCGAAAGGCTTGAATAAGATCAACCCAACGGGAATCATCATATAGTCTCTGTGAGGTCAAATGAGATCCAAATGCAGATGGAACAACGTTATCTTACACGGTACGGACCACACATCGTAGAAGGTCTTATTGCAAGTAGAGTGGCAGCTTGCATAATCTGTGGGAGATGTGTTTCTTGCCATGACACGAGATGCTTTTTCGAATAAGCCATGGCCTCCTGCTTCTTCTGATCACGCGCCAACTCGATGTATTCTTGTAAACGTAGTTCAAATTCGAGTGTGTTCTGCGGAAGAATCGATATACTTCTATAAACATCGCATTGTTGCAGCATTTAGTCTCACCTTAATTTTCCGCAACGCCGTCTTGTTCTCGCTACACCATGCCAGTGCTTCGGTGCAACTGTGGTTGGAAAGTGCCAATTCGATTCTTCGTATGTCCGTGAACAGATCGATGTCCACAAGGGTCTAGTGCAAGTAGTAGACGCCATGCGTTGATGTGAACACTTTGCGGGACTACAAACCTCTATGTTCCTTTCGTGCGCCAGTGTTCGTGCTGTGTTTTCCCGTCCGGTCCGGAGGGCCCAGTCGACAAGCCATCTGTCAAGCCGTGTGTCTGCCCACCGTGAAAAATCGAGGCTGCTGGTAGTTTGCAGGGTCTCTACTGCCATGAGATGCTGTAGCCTCTCCCGAGTGACATCAAGGGTGGGCTTTCCAGCGGTGTCCTGTAGTTCAGAAAGCTGTGTGTAATCCCCATTGATGTAAAATGAAACCTGAGCTATAAAATTACTTCTCGTACCTTACGTTTGAGGTTCTCAACCCGACCTATCATCCCATCTACGCTCTTAGCGGCGTCCTCGAGGTTGACCTCGCAGCTCTTAAATCGTTTCAGCAAGTCGTTCGAAACGGTCTGTACATTTCCGAGCTCGCGCTCTATGTTCCGTTGTGTTGCACGAAAAACCTTCCGATAGTTTTCATAAGGGACCTGGCGAAGTGTGTGACTGCAGTGAGGTCATTGAGAATTAGCAGGCGTAATTGAACTGCGCACCCGTGCAAACGGCTGCTCAAATAGCAACACCCCGTCTGAATTGAGCTTTGTTGAGCTCATATTAACGGTATAAGAACCTGTCAAGCTCAGTTGTCGGGAGTTGGCGTTGGTGGGGAATCGGGACTATGTAAATGATCGCAGTACCTGCAATCGAGTATTATTACTCACACGTGACCTGGAAGGCTCCGGACTACTTAGCTAGTAAGTAATTCAAATATACCGCTACTCGGTACTTAAGGTCATATTGTGTGTGGGTAGGGGGGAGTTAAATCTTGTATTTAGTGGTGAGTTACTTGGAGGGGCGAGGACGGCCAGTCATAAATTGGCTTTGAATAATTCAGCGGTAGTCAAAACAAGCGGGGCTTTCACAGCACCTTTGTATGTGCAAACCACCGTCCTGGCACAGCTGTAGACCTCTGGGCAATGAGGCACCTGGCGAACGTGTGACGGACGCTCCAAGAGAGCAGCAGCATACAGAGACACGGCTGAGGCCCAACACTTATTACTCAATTGTATACACGACCCCCTGTCACAATGGGATCTGGGCGGCTCAAGCCTCCGCAAAATAGCAATTCTACCTTCGCATTAAGAGAGGGGGAGCATGGGGATGCCATCGAGGCTCTCGCTATGGGAAATATACGACATACATACATTTCCGCGCTACCCCATGCTCAAAAAATCGGCGGAAAATTTTCTTTGTACATGTTGCGTCAATCACCGCCATCAAGGCCCCAGTAACCAACCCCCTTTATTTTATTGCCTGGCCTTAATACTTCCCATCCTGTAACATGCATGTGCTATATTACGGATAGTTACAATATACTGCTATAGGATTATCCTGCATGTATCTTCTACCGTACACAAGAGCCCGGCGGACGACAAACAAACTATCAAACAAAATGCGTAATGATCAATCTCACCGCCTTGTGTCATCCTGTGGGCCCCGTCTCCATGCCATAAAATCCCGAATTAAGGCCACCACAAGAGGAACAGATATAGATGCGAATAGTGGCGTATATACTGCATACTTGTGCTCGGCCGGAAAGTACAGCAATGCCAGCATCCCAGGATTAAAGAAAGCGCGTGATGCCATAGATAATGCCTTACTGGACCATCGCAGAGCAAGCGCCGGCGAGGCCACGGCGGTGCGATAGGCCTGCATTGTTTGAGCACAGTCTTCATTAATATGACATTAGATGCAGAACACACCTCATGGAGCGATGCAAGGGCATCTAGGACATCATCTCGTACCACTTGCCCAACAGGCATGTTGTTGATCTGATCCACGAGCTTCACAATGCTAAGCAATGTGTCCTGACTGCCTTGCACGTTCTGCAATGCACGACGCCGGAGCAGAGCATCTAACTGCCAGTCGGATAGAACGGAACTTTCTTCCATGCTCAAGCCGAGGGGAACGGGTGGCACGCCTAAAAGGGCAGCCAGCTGGGTGGCAAAGTTGCGGAAAACTGGTTTTAGATTGTCATGTGAAAGATGCAACGAGGAACTGAGTTCATTGTTGAGGATAAAGATGCTGCCCCATTGAGGTAAAAGGAAGGAGCTCTGATTTGTTGGACGACCTACCGATAAGTCAGAAACGACCAGAAGTGAGTATACACGACACTTGCCTTCACTGTCAATAATGTTCATGGGTGAGTGGGTCTCAGAGGGAGCGAATAGAACAAAGTGGAGGACAGGATCATTCGAGACGCTGGATGCTACGATAACTGGTCAGGTGTTGACACCGTTGATCACAACACAGCACTGACCAAGTGTCCATTCAGCAGAGTTGATAAACACCGTCAGGTCTTCTTGAGTAAGCCCCGAGACTTTAGTGTCACCAAAGGTTAGGCGTTTCGGCTCAAATGCTAATGGAGCATAATACTGGACTTGACTTTCGACTGTAAAATTGTGCAAAATAGAGAGTCGAGATATCAGCGGGAATATGAATTCTGATAAAGCGTCTTTAGAGTTGGTCTCGAAATACGGGGAACATACAGATTACCTGTGAGCGCAGCTTCCACATCCCATGTCTCAACAAATCGATTGGAGGTTGCATCTTCGTTTAACAGCGTAAAAGCGAGACGATAGTGATCTGAGTATTGCACGACACGCTGCGAATGTGAAGTGCTTGACTCTGGGGGAGCGATGAGGTCGGACAATATAGAGCTTAATCTCGTTGCTAATGTAAGAGCAGTCGAATTCATTTCAAAATATCGTGCTCTTATTGACACACCTGACTGTGCATCGGCCTTGCTCACCCGTAAGTGTCTTGAATGGGCAATTGAGGTCTGTTCACCAAGAGCAACTGTATATAGGCTAGATGCTACTACAGTAACAAGTCAAATTGTCCTGTCCACTAATACAATTTTCGTGAGTGCACACACCTTCATCATTTTTGTCTTGTAGGCGTAGGTCAACGCCTCTCCACCTTCCAGGTTCATTTGTCACAGAATTACGAAGTACTGTTTGGACTTGAGAGTTTAGGCTGGGATTTTGTTGGCTAATAGACGCATCAAAGTGAACAGCGACAGGAAAGACGATGTTGCTCTGAACTTGTGATTGTACTTGACTGGTTGGAAGTGTAAGTCTCTCAATACTCGTCAAATGCCACCAGAATGGGAAAGCCAGAATAATAACGATCCAATAAGAGGCCAGGACTGCTCTACGGATCCAGTCTCTTTCGAAGCTGAGTTTTTTGAGGATCCTTGAAGCCAGAGCCAGTGCTTGCGAAAGCACCAGAGTTCATCCTAGTAGTGCAGCACCAACAACAATATCGACCCGCAGATGGGGGGTCGGAGTTTCAATTCCTTCTTGCTAGAGATCACTCATTCTGCCTCAAGCGTTTACTTTGACTGAGCGTCTTCGTTCCTAGTTGCATACAAGTTTAAACATTCATGTTCGATAACTGACCTTCACTTGCTTTCAGATAGTTTTACAAATATTCATATCACCACGACGCGCTAGGCTAATTTTCAACCCAACTTCTACCTGTGGCAAGTGTTGCAGTATCTTGGAGGTTCCAGCGCTTTCAAGCATGACTTCTGCAAGCTACGAAACTTCTACTTTTGCTAATCCTTCGCCCGTACATGACATACGGCGCTCTCTAGGCGGCAGTTTCTCGTCTGTATACGACGTAAGTTCTCGTGAGAGTCGTACTTTCTCGGGTCGTTCAAATACCCTCTTTATTAGTCACCCTATCCTACTGCACGTCGAAGATCTCCATCTCCTGGTCCATCTTCGAGGAGATACGGCCCGTATGATAGTTATATCCCCCGTGGGGGACCTGGCTATCGTAGTGATGATCATCCAAACATTTACAGGCCAAATACATGGAGACAAGAACGCTACAGCAGCCGTAGTCCATCCCCAGATCGTTACGACCGGTCTCGTTCTATGGAATTGCGCCTCTGGGATGCCAGTTCCCGCTGGCAGTCTTGGCAAGATCGAAGACCCTCTCCGAGCCCACCACCTCTACGGGAAAAACTTCGCAGAGATACTATGGCAGAGCGCATGTTCGAGCCATCAGACTCCTGGAAGCAATCACACGTTGACCGATCCGGCCGATACGAAGTGTTTGTCCGTCTGTGTGTCACTTGGTATTTTCTCTTATCATCGTATGTAGGTTGGAGTCGCCAAGTCCAAGGTTTCCAGATTATCGTGCCCGTCCTGCACGAGATTACTCTCCCCAGAAGTCACCAACGTATCCTCCTGTTCATGGTGATACTTATCGTCCTTATTCTAGTGGCCAAAGCTACCGGGAACCGCATATATTTGTTCGGCCAGATACATACCGTCCGCAATATGATGATGGTACTCGGCGGTCACCGCGCTCAGTTGATAAATCAAACACAGATGCTTTCTATCCGCGTCGACCATCTAGTCATTATGATCACGATGACTCACGGTCTTCGACCTCCATTGCTAGCACACCGCCTCGCCATACCTTAAACTCTCCTCCCCCGGACCCACATATCACCGATTGTGATGTCCGCAGGCATTCACCATCTTGCGGGCGCGCGTCACCCGCCCACTCTGTAGCACGATCTAGAGCGTCCTCGATATCTTCCGAACCCCCACTTAAAAGATTAAAGTCGAGATCTTCATCCCGATCATCTGCTTCTTCTCGACCTGATAAATCTGCTATCTCCGCGCGTAATGGGCTTATCGTGTCACCGAAACCAAATCGAGAGAGCATAATTCAACAAGCATCTATGCATGTGTTGTCGCGAGATCCTGATCGACTTGGTTCTTCATCAGATATTCTTGCTGGAAAGGGTTCTACGCACCCTGAGCCTCTACTCCATGAGTTGCCGCACGTGGACGCCAAACCGGTCCATCCTGTGATGAACGGTGAGCTCAATGGTCCGCCTTTGGCATCGAACTTCCCGCGTTCTCCACCAAACTTGTTGTCAGGAGAAGGTACGTCTATCCGTTTTGCTTGTCGATAACCCTGAAGACATACCAATTTTAGATATTGAGATGTCTCCTCCTGGGCTTATATCTTCTCATGCTCTCCCTAGCGACGTGGAGTTCGCTTTCTTGGGGAATCCAGTTGGTAAAGGGACTGAAATACAATCCAACCAAACCTCCCCTCTTTTTGATGAAGTTCAAACCCAGTCCATTAGTCCGGCTACGCCCAGTCCTGCTTTGAAATCTGTGGGGGCAGCTGTCGATGATTCACCAGCGTATGCGACCGCGACTCCTTCACCAGAATCAAAGATGCCGGAGAAAGATATTGATATCAGCTCCCCGCAAACATTAACAGGAGACACACCCTTGCTGAAATCTGTTCCACAAGTCATTGCCACCGAATCGGTCGGCAGTCCATCTGGTGTCGAGGCTGGAGAGCAGCTTTTGACTCCTGCACTTGACGTAGAACAGCCCGCAACGTGGTTTTATGGTCGTCCGTCTTTTGCAGACTCGACCGCAAAGGCCCTTCGTTTTGTTGTCCTAACGAGGCTTCAATGTGATCGTCAGACGCGCGATGAGCGCGTTGTTCCGGTTCTTAGGGCCAATCGGGCGATCCGCGAGCCTTCTCTGCCTTCACCCATTGACGCGCAAGACAAACTGTTTCAGGAATTTGCAGCTGATCTGCCTCGTCAGGAAAGAATGGCTTTACATTCTCAGTCTATTAGATCGTCTTTATCAGGACACTTCCTGGAGCGAGAAACAGCCCTTCGGGAAAAACAGCAAAAGCTAAGAGAAGAATATCTTGAGCTACATCAGCAATGGATAGCGCAATGTGCGCGGCTCGATAACGTGTCAAAAGGCGGTATACCTGAGGAATCTATGCCAGCTTCTGCAGGTGGCAGGTCCACCAGACGATCAGCTGCCGTTCTGGGTGATGCTGTTCGCTCTGATCTTGAGATGGAGCAGATCATCGCGAATCTTGGGATGGAGGAGCTGACGGATCCAAGTTACTTGGCGATCAAGAACGTCGCAAAGATACCAGATATGGTTTCTGTCATTGATGGCCGTGGACCATACTCTTACGACGATACGAACAATCTTTTGGACAACCCTGCAGAGTTTTACAGCTCGTCCTCGGCTCTCGACCTCTGGACAGAAGAGGAACGCATTGTTTTCAAGGAAAGATACGCTGCTCATCCGAAGCAATTTGGGCTTATTGCTCAACATCTGCCCAACAAGACTGCCGCCCAGTGTGTTACATACTACTACCTGCACAAGCCGCACGTCGACTTCCGCAAAGCTATTGCACAGTATGGTGCAGGTCGACGCCGGAGGAACGGCAGGGGGGCTAACAAGCAGAAAGGCAACGCGCTGCTTGCAGATATTCGTCGCCATGATGATGAAGTATTGGCTGCCCACCCCACCTCTTCGGCTGTACCCAGCAAGCGCAGGAGGGCTGCTATGCTGCGATCCAATGTTGAACCTAGAAGAAACCAGTCCCGTAGGGGTACCGTCCAGCCCGACCAGACTCCCACGTCTTCTGGGACAACGCCAGATCCCGAAGCTGATGAGCAGAAGCGCCGGCGGCGTTCCACTGCAGTTGCGCGTTCATCGGGTCTTGCTCAAGAAGAAGTTGAGCCTATTGTACGTCCAGGTCATGCTACTGGTTACTGGCAGTTTTATTGATATATTTGCTTTAACGCCGCGTTCAGGAACCAGACGCTGAGGCTCCACCTCCAAAGCAAACCAGAAGACCCCGGAAACCAAGAGCACGCGCAGTTCCCACACCGTCAGAGGAAGCTACCCCTGCTCCAGAACTCCTGGATTATTCCAAGTCATCGTCGATACCAATATCATGGTCTAATGAGGACGAAAGTCAGACCTCTCCCGCACAGCCTCTGAAATCGGCTTGCTGATCTCAGTTCAGGTTTGTTCCTTGAGCTTCTGTCTCAACATGGTGATGATGTGCACCGTGTCACTGCCTCCACACCTCGCAAGGTCTGTGGTGATCTAGTAGCAGGCTATGGCACCGCTTAGCTTGTCTGTATAGACTTCAGTGCAAGTTACCAGTTGTTATGGGAGTCAGATGGATGAACTGGCATCTGTTTCTCCTGGGGATTCGGCGCTTTAACCATGTGATTCAAGTAGTTATACTGCAGTCCTTTCACGCGACTTTCAGGTGTCATTTCTGATTCATATATCCGTAGCTTGTATCTCACCCACATATAGTAGTTGTAGTAGTTCGCTAATTGTATACTCAATGGGTGCATAGTGTACGAAGGTACACAGGTCGTCGATTTTATCGGCGGCCCTCTACCATAATGATGTGGTATCCGAAATTTGTTTTGACTAAAGACGACAAAATGGGTTTGTCGACAGTAGACGGGGTAAGGGCAAATGCAACATCTTGGAATGCACCCTTTATGACAGAAGTAAATTTCGTTTATCCAAGTCAGTCGATGTGACTGAAATCACTTACAACCATAGACCCCCGCACCATCCAGCCAAGACTACCACCAGCTGGGACGAGAATGTAACATTCCACCACTTGAAATCTAGCGAGAAAACTCACCTTTAGCTTTGTCCTCTGAGTATTCCTGCGCTACCTTATCGAAGCGCTGCCCCTCCTGCAAACTACCCATCAGAACTAGTACACCTTCATATATGACATACGTCACAACCTGAATCTTCTGCAATGCCTCAGTTGCCTTGGAGTGTTTCTCGCATAGAATATGACGGACGTTAATAGCAGTTGCGGCCTTCAGACCACTCTTTCCCTAGACACGAGTAGAGGTGCGGTTTTTATCAGAAGCAACTGCTGTGGCTTACTTTTCCCTCGGATTGATCACCTTTGTCGGCGTTCTTGGGGTTTCCACCTTTCTTTTCGGCAGGCTTTTTCTCAGCTGACCCTGACTGTTTCTTGCCCATGGTATGGAAGCGATGAAGTTTGGCCTAGCCTGATGATGTACTGTGAATAGATGAAACGTGCTTACTAAAAATAGAAAGACTTATTTGTACTACAGGAAAGCCAAAGAATTGAACAAAGTCGTAAACGTGGTTCTACGAGTCCTTGGTCGAGTGGAAAAATCAGAAAATGACCCAGACGATAGCGCTCAGGTAGCCCCGCTGGTATTGGACATGCTGCCGAGGTCTCCTTAATTTTTATCTCTCATCCCTTTTAAGTTCTGACCGTTACTGCAAGATGCAGCCACGCTTCTTCGTCACTTGTTGCTCTATTGTCCACTGCATTTATCTCATCCCTACAAAATAACATCTCTGTTTCCACGAGGCTCTCGATCGTCCTCTCCCATGGTAATGGTTATTTATATACTGTATTCTACATAAGTATCGCCCTATAGTCACTGTGCTAAATGAGGTACAACTCGAGGATAATAAACAGCCAGAAACAACCTACAATGAGAATAGCAAGGCCAGGTCAGCATCACACGACACTCTGAGCCTCGCACGTTTCCTCCAACTTTTATGTGCCACTCTGGCTGATCATTAACCATTGCATTGCCCACTTCCCTTCCTCTCACCTGAATTTCATCCAGCCCCGAACCTGGTATCCCTACCCCCGCCTTCTCCTATCACTCATTCCCCTCAGCATTCGTTTCGTGTTCTTCACGTTCTATCTACAGTCATCAAATGGGAAAAAAATTGAGGTACCTTCCTGCCGCAGAGCCGCAGGTATTTACGTGTCCACCACTGGCAATGTTAACTCGAGGAGATTCTGGAGATCAGCCATTTAAGTGCTATCATTCGACGAATATATGGGGCGATATGTGTTCAAGAGCGACATGGCACTCTGTGGATGGTCGATGACGCTGTCGCAAAACAGCGTTTGATCATCAGTGTCAAAGCTTTCTATGGTAATATTTGGAAGAGGGTGTCATGGATTGTCTGAAGGGGCCTAGGTACTCTGATCAACCATGCCATGATGTAGGCCGGAAAGAAGGTGCCGCTCGAACAGAGAATTGTTGTGATTCATATTGGTGTGTGGCTTCATGTCATATTGAGAACGGATCTGTTTGTTGTTACATTCTGTATCATTACTTACTGTACGCCCACACAGCAGCTCGACAGTGAGCCCCTGAATTTCATATGCTCTAATTCATCCAGATGAATTACGGGCAAATTCACATCGCCACTTCAAACGCAGTACACTCCTCGCAACCATTCTTGTTAGACGGAAATTATGTTATTCTCACCGATGCACTGACACACTGAAAATGATTGCGGCAGACGATGTTCGCACCTGTCTATTACCATCAAGCGGACTGACGGACTGACCTCTAAGGCTCTAGGCACAGTATCTGTTAGTTGTGATACATTGAACTGTAATCGTCTTCCATGCAATCAACTCGCAGAACTCCATGTAGATCTGATCTCTGATCTATGACTTACTGTCGGCGGATGCATGTTTTATTCTACCCTCGGCGCAATACATCAGAAGCTACGTGAATGAATAGTCTGAAAGTTATCATCGTCACGCCTGATTCGTACTGGCCTCGTGTTTGCCTGGCGTCCGGCTCGACAAGTATAAGACACGCACACCCACCCTGCTTGCCCCTTGTCGAATCATTTTATCTTCTCTTCCCGTCAAATTTGCCATCATCTGAACACCACATTCATATTTTTGTAATCCATACAGAGGTGAGCGAAACTTGAAGTCGTGCAACCCACAATTTGTTAATTAGTCCAAGTCACATCAGACACACGGAAAATACGTTGCCACACCCTCCTCAGCAGCATCGAATTGTCTTCTCCAAGTTCCTCTGCACTACATGGATGCGGCTTTCATAATCCCAATCATAGTGGCTGTATGTGCAGCCATCCAGCTGATAGATTCTGCGAACAAGACGGAAGAGAACGCTAGAATGCCACTAGTCGCCGCACCCTTACGGAAGAGAGCGGAAGAAGCAGAAGAAGCCAGGCGTGCCGCGGAGAAAGCAGCAGAACGTGCGCAGAAGCGCCTTGAAGAACAGGAATGGATAGCTGCAGAAGATGGTCGCAGAGAAGAGGAAGCGAGGCTCGCTGTTGAGCGTAAATGGTTCAAAGGCATTCGCCCCGAGTGTCACCCTTCGGGCGAAGATATCAGTCGGATGAAAACCCAGTATCATTACAGCCCAGGATTCGTTCATGTCGCAGTTGTTGGCTCTGCTGGAGCTGGCAAATCGTCCTTCATTAATGCTGTCCGTGGATTGTCCACATATGACTCTATGGCCGCTCCGACGGGAATCGTCGAGACTATTGGTACCTTCGTGAGATACCCAGATCCGCATCCAAATTCGCGGATGATTTGGTATGACATTCCCGGAGCAGGCACTCCAAAAGTGTCTGACTGGCAGTACTTCAATTACATGGGCCTCTACATCTTCGACTGCATCATCGTGCTCACAGGCAATCGTGTCTTGGAATCTGACTTTGCTATCCTCCACGCCTGCGAGCAGTTCAAGAATATTGAGGCGTTCATTGTTCGCTCCAAGTCAGACCAGTACATCAACAACATGGTGTGCGAGAAGATGCCGCGAGGTTTCGACCTTTGTGGTCCCGACATGAACGCCGAAACACGTTCTCTTTTCCTGCAAACGAAATCTGAAGAACGGCAGAGATTCATCGACGAAACGTGCAAGAATATGCGAACGCACCTTGAGAGGGAGAACCTCCCTCCTAAGAAGGTCTACATCGTTTGCGCGGACGCCATTCTTGCAGTGGTGAACAACTCACGCTCTCCGAAGGCAATTGATGAGGCAGACCTTCTGAGTGATGTCAGAGAATTTGTGTGGAAGCGTCTGAAGTCGGGGTGTGTGTGTTAAAAGTAAATCAGGTAATCTTGCTCGAGAGTCGTTTTTGCCCTATAGATGGGCCTGTCCCGGAGCCTGACTCATCTCTTGTACAAGGTTTGCATTGGCACCACAATGTTCTTTTGTTCGATAGTTTCTGTGTATGTATTTCGTGTTGTTCTCGGATACTGTCACTGTCGGCAAGTGTATCAGGAACGGTCATGGCCTGTAAACATGCTGAAGGAGCAAGATATGTCACCACGTGGAGAGGGAATACGTGTTTTTCTATCTATCTATCTTACCAAATTATGATACTCTAGCATAACCCTGTGATATTTTCAGATAGAATTGAGATCGGTAGTTGCCGCTTCTGAGTGAAACACACTGTTCTATATGATAGCCCTGCACCCTACTACAGCATGCACACACGACATTAGATGGTCGTCCGCAGAATGGCATCGCCTAGCCTCCAGTAGCCCTAACCGCCTCGAATCACCAGCATCAATCGCGGACCTCGATAATACCCCTACCCGGTCACAGGTTTAAGGACCTTCTTACCCTCTGACTCGTCAGCATCAAGGACTATGATATTTCCGAGCAATAGCAAGGTTCTCATGAGGATAGAATACATCGTTATTTGCAATTTCCAAACTAGACAACTTGAGTCTGCAATGCCGCACGTTCAACTACAGGCGACGTGGTTTTGAGTGGGTAAATGGAGGTAGACTGGTCACAGAGACTGGGTTGGGTTCAGTTCGCCTATCGAGAGCTTGCCTATATAGAGATTAAGGCGGTCAGGGGCGTATATTCCACAATGTCAAGTTAAGGTCAGATTGCATGCATACAATCCCTCCTTACTAGCTGAATCGAGCTGTATGACTTTGCGCAGAGATCTGATCTACGACTTCTTGTCAACATTCCATTCCACCCTTGGCGTAACACATCAGAAGCTACGTGGATATCTTTTCAATAATATGGAAGTTACCGAAGTTGTTCGCAGTACCGACCTCGTGTCCAGTGTCTGGACAAGTATAAGACCTGCACACCCACCCTGCTTGCCCCCTGTCAAGTTGTCTCCTGTTTTCTTGCCTACAAAGTCGTCATCAGCTGCACGCCGCATTCACATCCAAGTTGCTGTAATCTATATATAGGTAAGTGAAGCTTGAAGTTCCGCAGTTCACAATTGGCTAATCTTATTCTAAGTCGCATTGGACGCGCATAGAAAACACGTTACCACGACACCCTTCGCAGCAGCGTAAAGTCCCCAATTTTCTCTGCACTGCATGGCTTTCCTCCTCGGGACCCCACTCGCGGTTCCAGCCATGGTGTGTGCAGCGTCCGCGGTGGTGTCCGCGGCGTCTGCAGTTGCAGCCTACTGGCCAGCTCGCTCCGCAAGAGCCAAACAACTAGAGGCAGAAGAAGCAGCAAAGAAGATGGAAACCTTACTGCAAATGGCAATCCTTGTAGCCTTGTCTAAGACGAGCGACGCTGAAGACAGTGCTGAAAGGGCGCAGAACCATCTGGAAGAACTGCTACGGGCGTCTGCAGAAGCTACTCGCAGAGCAGAGGAGGCGAGGCTCGCTGTTGAACGTAAATGGTTCGAAGGCGTTCGCCCCGAGTGTCGCCCTTCGGATGAAGATATCAGTCGGATGAAAGCCCAGTATCATTACAACCCAGGATTCATTCACATCGCAGTTGTTGGCTCTGCTGGAGCTGGCAAGTCGTCCTTCATTAATGCCGTCCGTGGCTTGTCCAGAACTGATCCGGTGGCCGCTCCTACGGGAATCGTCGAGACCACTAATACCGTCACGAGATATGCGGATCCACACCAAGATTCTCGGATGGTTTGGTACGATGTTCCCGGATCAGGCACTCCAAAAGTGCCTGACTGGCAGTACTTCAATGACATGGGCCTCTACATCTTCGACTGCATCATCGTGCTCACAGACAATCGTGTCTTGGATTCTGACCTCGCCGTCCTTCGCGCCTGTAAGCAATTCAAGAACATCGAGGCGTTCATTGTTCGCTCCAAGTCAGACCAGCACATCAACAACATGGTGTGCGAGAGGATGCCGCAAGGTTTTGACCCCAGTGATCCTGACATGAACGCCGAAACACGTGCTCTTTTCCTGCTAACGAAATTAGAAGAACGGCAGAGGTTCATCGACGAAACGTCCCAGAATGTGCAGATGCACCTTGAGAGAGAGAGCCTCCTTCCTAAGAAGGTCTACGTCATTTGCATGGACGCCATGCTCGCAACAGTGCACAAGATGCGCTCTACAAAAGCAATTGACGAAGCAGACCTTCTGAATGATGTCAGAGGATTTGTGTTGGGGCGCCTACAGAACGGGTGTTAAAGTAAGTCAGATACTCGCTTGATTTTTGGTCAGACTGTTTAGTGCAAATTTTAACATGATGCTAAGCCTGTCCACAGACCCCACCACAACGCATTAGCGCCGCTTTTTTTTTTTGTCTTGTTCGCTACTTTTTCTCGTGGTTCAGTGTATGCCCGCGTGAGCTTTATTCAGTATCGGATTGTAGTCGATCTAGATTCGCTCGTCTTTGTCTCAGTTAGTCGGAATCGGCACAAATGTGGCCAAAGAGTTACTGGGGTTCTGCAATAAACCGTTTGTAATTCCTCAACCACATCGTATTTTCTTCTACGGATTTGCACCGGTATAGATTCGTAGTTGCTCTATATGATTTTAAGGATTTTGTGGTGGAGTGTCGGATGAAGGCCGAGAAAATCCAGGGTCTGACTAGTGATGTGCAATGGCATAGCTGTTCAACAATGTTGAAGCTACCGAAGTTGTTCCACTTTATTTGTACTGACCTCGTGTCTGTCTGGACAAGTATAAGACCTGCACGCACTACTTGCCCCTCGTTAAATTATTTTCCGTCGTCCCGTTCGCAGAGTCGTCATCAGCCGCACGCCGCATTCACAACCAAGTTGTTGTAATCCATACGTAGGCGAGCCAAGCTTGAAGTTGTACAGTTCACAATTGGTTAATCTTATTCCAGGTCGCATCAGATGCACACAGAAAACACCTTACCACGACACCCTTTTCAACAGTGTAAAGCCCCCAAGTTTCTCCGTGCTGTATGCCTTTCTTCCTCCCATTCACGGTTCCAGTCGTGACGTCTGCAGTGTCTGCGGTGGTATCCACTGCGTCTACAGTTGCGGCCTACTGGCCAGTTCGTTCCGCAAGAGCCAAGCAACTAGAAGCAGAAGAGGATGCAAGGAAGACGGAAACCTTAGCGAATATGGCGATCCTCTGAACTATGTCTAAGGTGTCATTACAGCCCAGAATCCATTCATATTGCAGCTGTTGGCTCTGCTGGAGCTGGCAAGTCGTCCTTCATTATTGCCGTCCGTGGCTTGTCCAGAACTGGTCCGGTGGCTGCTCCTACGGGAATCGTCGAAACCACTAATACCATCGCGAGATATGCGGATCCACACAAATATTTGGTACGATGTTCCCGGATCAGGCACTCCAAAAGTGCTTGACTGGCAGTACTTCAATGACATGGGCCTCTACATCTTCGACTGCATCATCATGCTCATAAACGATCGCTGTGTCTTGGATTCCGACCTCGCCATCCTCCGCGCCTGTAGGCAGTTTAAGAACATTGAGACGTTCATTGTTCGCTCCAAGTCAAACTAGCACATCTGCAATATGGTATGCGAGAAGATGCCGCCAGGTTTTGACTTTTGTGATCCCGACATGAATGGCGAAACACGTTCTCTTTTCCTGAAAGCAAAATTAGAAGAACGGCAGAGGTTCATCGATGAAACGTCTCAGAATGTCTTGAGAGAGAGAAACTCCCTCAGAATAAGGTGTACATCGTTTGCGCGGACGCCATGCTTGCAACAGTGCACAACTTGAAGCCCTCCACAAAGGAAATCGACGAGGCAAGCCTTCTGCAAGATGTCAATGGATTTGTGTTGGGGCGTCTAAAGAACAGGTGTTGAAAGTCAGATGCTCGATCGATTTTCGATCAGATTGCTTAGTGCAAAATTTACCATGAAGCCAACCCTGTCTGCCCCACCACAATATCAATGCACTAGCGCCATGGTGGTGTCCGGTATATTTATTTTTGGACCGATATCACTGTACCTCTCCCCCACAATATTGCGTTCCCAGAATTCATTTTGCTACCGTATATATAATTTTCCTGTCAGTCAATTGAAGCGGCGTGGCTAGGACAAACATGATGCGAGGCTGATCGAAGTCGAATCTGAAATATTTGAAAGCTCAAGGTCATGCCATAGTAAGTCTGTTCCAAATACAGGTCAAAGAGTTAACTACAATAATCACAATTGTACGTGGATCTCCATGCATTGAAAGTTAGCCACGCACGAGCGGCACGAACGCTGATAACGTTTCCCACTATCGGGAGGGGGTACCGACCAGCAAGAAATATCTTCAAACACAACTTAAAACAACTGCAGCTATGGCAATGACGCACTTACATGAAGTCGAGGACTGCGTGGTTGAGCTTGATTAAGAATCAAGTTCAAGTCAGACGTCTCAATATGCACAATTAGTGTCAGTCGTTCAAATTTGTTTACCTGTGTTTATTACCACCACTACATAGCCACAGGCGCGTCGCTTCAGCAGTATATACTACACACCAAAATTCCAATCTCAAGCCCTCCATGAACGAACATATATCAATGCGCGTCAACTCCGCCCGTCTTTTCGGATTAAAGGGCAGGACAGTTCGTCTCCCCTGCAAAGTACTCCGAGTCAGCTAATTTTCAGTCACGTCTTTCTCGTAGTACGCGTCTGACCCCCTCCCTTACCTTGATCCAGCTTTCAGATGATATTGCCATCGTCGAAGCGAGTGATGGTGGCCAGGTAGAGATCCAAAGGAAGGTCAGAGCTCGTTGTACTCCTGACTTTTCACAACTCTCACTGTTGACGGTAGAATGTGGAAGTGACTGCCACCTATGTTGAGGTTATCGGGAGTGTGGTGGATGCATCTACAATAAAAGCCATGGCGACACTCCCATTGGATTCAGAAGGCGAGCTAGGTATGGCTCTCAGTATATTGTATGGCCTTGCTCGTTCTCATTCCAATATTATAGACATGCAACTGGTCAACGACGTGATTGAACTCACATTTGAATCGAGGTTCGATAAACTCTTCCCTCGGTATAAAGAAACAGAGCCTGGCATGCCTACATTTTGATTATCTACCAGTACATACAAACTTCCTATTGTTGTATTTTACCGCATATCGCATCACAAACTGAGAAAAACATGCATCTATCGCCCCTGTGCATCATGATGGACCGGCTTTGGCCATCTTCTTGTCATGTCCCCTTTTCCGGTTGTGGTTTCCTCTGCTAGCTTTGTTCTTGTCTTTTGATGCTCGCTCTCTCGGATCACCACCGTCTCCAGACCCTTTACCGCGCCCCCTTCCTCTCCCTGCCCCGCGCGCACCCCTGCCTCTTCCATGATCTCCACCGCGGGATGATGATCCAGAACCACTCGCGTTTCCAGCAGTTGACAGATCTACTATTCTATTCCCAGAAAACTCGTGTTTCTGTAGGACCTCGTCCTTGTTTGGCTGAATAGGAGCATCAGTACCGACCGGCTACATAGACAATGATAGCATACATTTCGTTCTAGCATAATTCTCCATCCCTCGATTTGCTCATCGGACCAGCCTAGATGTTAACTCAGCAACGCGGCTAATGAGAACAACAAAGGACTTGCCGGTCTGTGCTTTGAGCTCACTGCGTGCTTTTGACCTCCGCGTATTAGCATCTCTAGCAAACAGCTCCGGATCACGGATATACGCAAGCTCCAGAACTGTCTCTGGAGTGACTTTCGATGACGGTACCCCATCCTCGTCGCCATCGTCTTCGCCTTCGCTGCTAGCTTCTCCATCGCCGACAACCTTCACCTCGCCTGCAAAGTCAAGATCATGATCAACTTCGGCAGCCTTGCCACCATCTTCATCTTCCTCTCCGTTATACATGGCCTCTGCACGTCGCAGAATATCGGCTTTCATCAGCTCAATGGCTACTCTGTCCTTTTGCATTGATGCCTCGTCCTGGCTACAGAGCAGTAAGTAACAGGATATACAAAGGAATACCGTTCCGTACTTTTTCTTCCCTATACGTATCTTGGAAACGTCCAATATCTCGTCATCGAACACGTTCTTTCTCTCAATGGGTTCATTGGGCACAGTACGAGCACCTATTTTCACACCGACATCCTCCGAAACAGTGGGCTCTCTAAGTGCGGTGCTCTCCAAGAGTGCTTCAATGACCTTCTCTGCACTCTCGAACACAGATTGCGTGAGGAGCTCCCGAATATACTCAGGCGACTGGTTCGGGAAAATGTCCATGACCTGCAGGATCTCCACGTCGAGATCATGTTGCTCAGGTTCAGGGCGAACTACTTTGGCTTTGCCCTTGCTTGAAGACTGCCCCGCTTTGCCCTTTCCAGAAGCTGAGGCTCCGGGCGGGATGCCAGATGACTTGATGATCAGCTTGAGTGCCCCAGGATCTTTGGTCCCAGCAGCAGAAGATTCGATCTCGAAGGAACGAAGGGTAGATTCGAGGAGATCAACTCGAGCATCTTCACGAGCAGCACGGCGTAGAGCAGAAGAAAGAGTGCTAGACAAGTTATACGAGTGTTGATAGTCGGCCATCAACGATCGGTTGAGGAAAGGAGCAGCATTACTAGGAGTACCGCCCGCTTGTACTACTGACGAGGGTGGGAGGTTCAATAATGCAAATATAATGCTGAACGCCTGTTCTGACTCTGCTGCCAACGCTGCACCGGAAGCGGCTGAGAGGTCTTGGAGCATGACGGTAATAACGATGTGGAAGCTGTCTATGAGGTCGACCTTGGTTTCGAGCCAAATGCGCTCCCACTCATCCAGCTCGCGGGTACCGATATCAGTACGCATTCCACCGTACGAACGTGCTAGTGAAGCGAGTCCTTCTTCGTATGCTTGTGCGAGTCCTGTCATGAAATCCTGGTCCTTCGCAAATGGACGCACGAGCTCGGGGGGACAACCAGAGAGCAGACTGACAAAGCAGCGTGCGGTTTTGCGGAGGCCGTATAAACCCGCAGAGCGGGACGGTTCAAGAAGGGTAGTCAGTACAGGGACCATATCTGAAGTGAATACGGTAGCAAGGCTTGGTGTGCTGGCAAGAGCTGCAGAGAAAAGGGCACGGACGCGGGTTGGGTAAGGGAAGTATGCGATAGCGATATCCAGGAGTGTCTTCACATCGAAGCAAGATGGTACGATAGCTAGTTTCTCCGCAAGGAACAGGACGCGTGCGTGTACATGGTTATCTGTGAACGGTGGCACATCCCATACCAAAGTTTGCAGCGTTTGATGGGCAATATCATTGACGTAGCTGGATAGAAAACTACGGGTGGCAGGGGTGTCTCGTCTTGCGGGAGGTAGTGCAAGGATTTCACCAAGAGCGTTTGATACGTTGCTATGGAAAGTTGCCAGCTGCGAGGCTGATAACGACTTTCTGGCGCTTGCAGGAGGATATGTTGGGAGTGGTGCAACAGTCGGCATTTTTTTGGACCTAGGCCGCTATGGATCTAATATCTGTCCAGTGTCAGTTTATTGCAATCAGAAATACGAGCATCAACGTGTAATGGACGTCGGATACTGCGCGCGATGATCCCAATGGCAGTACTCTGCAACCGGTGATTTAACGCTGATGCGGGTGCAGTACTCGAGCAGATGGCAATCATGGAAGACTCAGTACTCATGTACATGTATTTATTTTCTCATCTCTGGCCTGTAGCTCTATCATCCGTCTGATATACCCGTAATTGTTACATGGAAGCACTCAATATCAATCCTCAATCAAAAGTGTAATGTTAAAAGTAAGAGTCAATGATATGATGATGATGAGTAACGTCCCACATGATTTTTCTTACATTTTATCATGCGATCAGCTATCAAGAAAGAAAGAGAAGACAACACTACCTCTCCGAAGTTCTATCGGATACATGATTACTCGTCGTATTTCTCAGAGTACAACACCCAGGAAGTGCCAAGCTCGTCGCGCTTCTCAGAGTATAGTGCCCAGGGGGTATCGAGCTCCTCTCGGGACTAATTTAGCTGTGTGGCATATTAGTCTCATGAACTAAAGAAAAATCATAATTGCTCACAAGAACGTTCCGTCAATATGCCAGGTGTAGGGTATGCCGCAGAGAAAGTGATAAGAGAGGTAAGTAAGTGTCATGAAAACAATCGAGAGCTTCATGGTTAGAATATGTGAGCGTCGAACCCCAGAAAATCACAAGGGGTTATATGCCTTCTTGCAGGGTCCTTCGAATCGCTGGATCTTGCTAGAAAACGGAAGGACAAATATTTGTGTCCTCGAATAGTATAGTCAAAGACAACACCGTGCTGTCAGTGTCGCGACCACTAATGAGTGGGAAATTGTTAACAGCGAGTCACTGACACTTGCGGAAAAACTGGGGTCATGCCAGTATGATTATAACTCGGTCACAACTTGAAGGCTTGTAATCAGGTCCATGTTCAAGGGTCAACAACAACATCGATTTCTCTCTCTTTCTAAGGGACGAAGTTAGGCCAAGTCTAGATGGTAGCGACGAACTTCAGAGCGGTTACTCAGGCTGCAATGATATTACCCCTTATAAGCCCTTATGACAAGTCAAATCGAAGCTAAGGTCAAAAGCGGATTGGCCCACCTGTATCTGCCAGTGGGAGCAGAAGCACCAGTAGTACGAAAGCGGGTTGGTACCGTCCCAGTCCTGTTGAGGTGAGGACTAAATATTGAAATATTGACGTCCTCTGCTCTACCAATCGCGTTGCTCCTCCATCAGCGTAAGCTCACCGTAAGCATCAAACTTCTTTTTTGACAAGCGAAGCTGGGAATATCTGAGTCGGTAGCTCTGAATCACGCGACCCGCGCGAACTGTGAAACTCGCAAGTAGACGAGAATACTGTAGTGGTATCTGTAGAAGGGTCAAACAAAATGGTGGGTTGAGCTTGGGACAACAGCCTGGTTTAAGAATGAGAAAGCTGGCTTCATGGGCCTCTCCAGAATTAAGGTTCGATGTACACGCAGCTGACGCAACTTCCCACGCAGTAGAACTTCCGGAGATTAATAAGACACGGGAAAAGTCGTGCATCGCTTGGCATCCAGGACAACCTGAACTCAGGAGGCCGGATTGGAATGCTACAACGACGGAGAAAGGTTTCTTACCGAGTGATGTCGTTGAATGCCATCCACAAGGATTTGGATCGTAAGTACCTTGCCGATGTCTGCCAAGCATCACCTAGGCAGCGTACCAGACACGTCATCCTCCAGAACGAGATAGCCCCAAGCTAGCCACCTCAAGAACTTGCAACCAGAAATGCGTAAGTACTACGTACATAGGAGCACGCACGATGAAAAAAATCTTTGGAGATTTAATGCAGAGACAAAAAAAGAATGAGCCATAAATATCGCTTACTGCTACCAGTCTGTTCACACCTGGACAATATGTGCATCACAAAAAATTCTTGATAATAAACATACGAACAAGAAACTGTAGTTGTTACATACATAAACGAAAAAACATGATTAAAAAAAAAAAGCACACCAGAGTCAAGTGATCGTGCGTGTAATTCTGTTGAAAATAATATCAATAATTACTTGACTGAGTTGTCGACGAGCCGGAACAGTTTTATCTCAAACAAGTATATTGACCTAGAATTATTTGAGCGTCTCTCATGAGCATTTTTCGTTAATTTGAGCGAGTCTTAGCCAACCGCCCAGCTGGCAGAGGCTGAGCCAAACCCATTTCCCAGGCTAGACACTAACACTGGTTTCCAGGCATGGCAGCAAGTCTCAAGAGTGGCCGTTTTTGGGTACTTCATATCGTAACAAGCGGGACCCTTTTGTTTGTCCAGTTCCATAAGGATTCTCAGTATCCAGTATATTCATTCATTTGGGTGGGTACAGCTAGAAACGCGTCAATTTGTGACTAGATATGCCAGCAGGCCCCGCTAGGTAAGTGGGAACAGCAGGTAGTCGGGGAAGCAAACCATCTCTTGCCACATTGTATCGGGAAGTCAAATGCTTCAAGTTGCATTCGCAGTGATGACTCGGATCGCAAGCCGTCACGTTCGCTAGCACATATATAATGGGCCACCAAGTATGATATAACTTTCCAGTATACTATCATGATGTTCCCCGCTGGATGCTTGTGGACACTCCTGACTTTGTCAATCTCAATCATGGGTTCGCCCGTTGAAGTTCGCAATTCCCGCATTACCCTCCCCATGACCACCAGGCTACATTTCTCCAATGATACCAACCCGGTGCAGCGTGATGATATTGATGTTCCTTTGGAGAACGTTCATATGGTCTCCTGGGCATCTATTGGCGTTGGCGGTAACCCCACATTCTGTAAGTTCAACACTGAGAAAATATGAATATGCGGTTGCTAATGTATTATTAAAGACCGCTTGGTTGTCAACACCGGGAGCGCGATCACATGGATTGGCGCCGTGGTCGACACTGTGTCCCGCCCAACCGGTACCGCCACCAACACTGAGCTTCAAATGGAGATAATCTACTTTGATACTACTTCGCCGGTATGACATACAACAATATTATAAGTTGAAAATACCTACGATAATCTATAGGAATACTATTAACCGATACCCTCTGGATCACTACCCCTAATGCCAGGTACACCATCGACGAGATGCCCATTGGTGTTACCGTTCCTTCAACGTGGGGCATGCCTTATGACGGCATGCTTGGCATCGGGCCTCAAATCTTGTCACGCGGGACCATTATAATGCACCCGGACAGAACGTTTCGCACTGTCACTGAACGCCTGTTTGCGCAAGGCAGCATTTCTCTGCCCCTTGTTGGTCTCTTTTTCAAGCCCTCCACTGAGGTACTCGATGATGATAATGGAATGCTCGTCTTTGGTGATGAAAACCCTGACATTAACATCGGCATCATCAGATACACGTAAGCTACCTCAGCTCCTGGATCAATCCAGACTGATAGTAATGATTTTGTTTCAGTCGTCTCAGCCGCAAGTTGTCTGTATCGGACTATTGGGGTATCGATCAGGCCATCAGATATGGCAACGAGGTGATCTTACCATTTACCGCTGGTATCGTGGATTCTGGCACCACTTTTATTTGGATTGCCCCCGGTGTGTATTTAGAGTCAGCGAGTAATAATGATCTAATCAACGTTTGATAGATGCCTACGACAGGTACCAGACTGCAACCGGCGCTAATTTAGATCCGAATGGAATGCTCTCTATTACCCTTGAGCAGTACCATGCCTTGCAGCCCTTGGCATTTCATATTGACGGAGTACGTCAATTTTGGCAGCCCTCACACCCCTTGTTCACTCACCATTTTGCATGGCAGGAAATCTACAATCTGTCCCGTAACGGCCAAATATGGCCTCGTTGGCTCAACCACAGGATTGACGGTGCTCCCAATGGTATATATCTCGTCATTAAAAGCCTTAACAGACCTGCTGGCACTGGGATTAACTTTCGTCTTGGCTACGTATTCCTCCAGCGCTTCTACAGTGTGTACGATGACCACAACTTCCGTATTGGTTTTGCCACAACCCCGTACACTGATGCCGACACGAACTAATATGGAATTGCCAAAGTATACAAAGCATCATTTTTCAGACGCAAAGCAGCATACAGATCACCTGATGTTCCTACATACCTGATCTACTTAGATGACAGTGGGGCCTGATGCAGATGCGGCGTGTCTAAGTTGATATGTTTCTGGCTTCAGATGAATAAAATAATAGTCAATAAAGGATCCGGTAAAACCGCTCGGATCTCTGCCATATTCCAGGACCCTTTACTGTAGGGGACTGAAAGCTTTAAAACCTTGATCGCAACCGGCTTTTTATTCTCATTTTATTTTTGTGGTCATCCATTTGTTTCCTTTACTCGCTCCTATCCTTGACCACATCAGTGAATTGATGAGTCCTCGATATTGTAGCCGTGGGAAGTATAGCACGATGTCATTCTGCTGCTATCACAGCCCATAACGCTATATTAATACATCTTAAATGGACAACAATCCATAAGTACAGATATATACTTTTCTATAACTATCCATTGTCCAACAGGATGTATCCTTGAGGAGGATCATTTATAGAAGCTTTGGGCACTTGCCGGCTTACAAATCACTGCCCAAGTGACCGCATTTTCAGCCCCACAGCGTGGGAATTACCCCACAACACCCAAAACATCGACCACTTTTGGAATTTCCACAATATCAATTATTCCCACACCCTCCCCACCTCACTGCAGCTTCACCATTACACCACTCCATTCATATATAAGTAGTAGTTTAGAATATATATGTGTAGTACAATATAATAGACCGCTTTTTTGCTCATTTGTGTGCCTGCTCCTCCTCCAGGGACCATTTAACATATAATAAGATACATAATACTTTCGAATTTTTCCCCCTGTGGTATGGAAGTGTCCCAGGTGATTCAGAACATGTTTAGGAGTACATATGAAGAGATTCCAATCTTTATTTTACCTCCTAGAGCCTTCTGCATCAATAGATATAGATATATATGAGAAAATACAAAATATGCGCTCATTTTATTATTTCCAGGTGGATGGACTTCAAACAATTATCCCTGGCATCCATTCAACAGTAAGAACAATCTATCAGGAGCCCAGGACGACAGGAAAAGACTTTGTTGTGTTGTATATCTCCCTTCTCCTGGTGGTTCACCTCCTGTGAAATTTTTTCCTGCAGCACCGGACCTCAAGTATGGTTGGGAGTCTATTCCTATTCATATTTGGAGTATATATATCATATAGCTAGCCAATTATACCAACAGGATACTTCTACAGGAGCAAATACATAGAAAATCACATTTTTGGCATTTTCGATGTTTTTCAGTATCTTATGCTTGCACATATGATCCAACCTGTTCATATATAATAAGCATAGCATATATACTTGCTTTTTACGACAAAGATCAGCTACATATATGGTGGGAGTTTGGGATCTGATGTAAAGGGTGTATTTTTACTGATAAGAAGCCTCCATGGTAATCAAGGGTATATTCAGTAATCAGAGGCCTGGGGTGCCTCCTATATATGGCCTTGAAGATAGCCTTGAAATTTCAGAAAGATCCGTGAAGTATTGAGTGAATGAGAAGCAAAATGACATGTGTGAAAAGTGACAATATACATCTTTTCACACAAAGACATATTTATATATAATACAGGTCGAAGATTTCATTAAAATATGTAGGATACATAGTAGACTATCTCAGGAACCTATGCTACATACTGCCCTGAGAGTAGAGGGTAGGTGGAAAGAATGTAGTGTAAATATGAGTTCGACCCAGTATTAAAGTCCTACCACAGCATTTTCGACGTTTTGAGCATTTGAACTTTCCCACACTCAATTTCTTATCTACTTCACTTCCACAACTCTCAATTCTGGGTGGATCTTTCTGTAAATTGGGGTCTGTGATATTTAATATATTTAAAATACGCTCTAGGTGTCTGATCACTAAGGATTGATAATTTGAATATATGGGCCTCTAATCAGTAGAAATAGAAAGCATACACACTATCTCAAATCTCCAGCATATTTTGAGCTGATATTTGTCATAAAAAGCAAGTATATATGCTATGCTTATTATATATGAACAGGTTGATCCGATCATATGTGCAAGCGTAAGATACTGAAAAACATCGAAAATGCCAAAAATGTGATTTTCTATGTATTTGCTCCTGTAGAAGTATCCTGTTGGTATAATTGGCTAGCTATATGATATATATACTCCAAATATGAATAGGAATAGACTCCCAACCATACTTGAGGTCCGGTGCTGCAGGAAAAAATTTCACAGGAGGTGAACCACCAGGAGAAGGGAGATATACAACACAACAAAGTCTTTTCCTGTCGTCCTGGGCTCCTGATAGATTGTTCTTACTGTTGAATGGATGCCAGGGATAATTGTTTGAAGTCCATCCACCTGGAAATAATAAAATGAGCGCATATTTTGTATTTTCTCATATATATCTATATCTATTGATGCAGAAGGCTCTAGGAGGTAAAATAAAGATTGGAATCTCTTTATATGTACTCCTAAACATGTTCTGAATCACCTGGGACACTTCCATACCACAGGGGAAAAAATCGAAAGTATTATGTATCCTATTATATGTTAAATGGTCCCTGGAGGAGGAGCAGGCACACAAATGAGCAAAAAAGCGGTCTATTATATTGTACTACACATATATATTCTAAACTACTACTTATATATGAATGGAGTGGTGTAATGGTGAAGCTGCAGTGAGGTGGGGAGGGTGTGGGAATAATTGATATTGTGGAAATTCCAAAAGTGGTCGATGTTTTGGGTGTTGTGGGGTAATTCCCACGCTGTGGGGCTTGAAAATGCGGTGGGTAATATTGTGGAAAATCCTGACATGAGGAATTGAGCCAAATTTCTACTTTTAGAAGCCAGAATAACTAATACTAGACTGGTGGATAACTATAGTAAAGTATGTATCACAATTTATGGATCATTAACCATATTGATATATCTTTCTGCCATCATGTGGTGGCTATCAAATATTAGCTTTTATACTGCAAGCAATTTGAGTTGCACATACATACCCATGTATACTTGTAAATCCAGCTTAACATGAATGATTTATGACAATGCTAGAACATTCTGCCATTGCAGCCAATCAGTAGTGGTAGTACACCTGAGCCAATTGTTTTGAGCTTTGACATTTTACCTAATCTCATTTCTTGATTACAATGATATTCAAAGCTTTTTCATGGAAAGAGCCCCTAGCATTTGTCGACAAATCTAGAATACCATTATGTTTAGCCACAAAGCTATGAAATTCCTCATTTTCAGACAATGAGGGGTGGTGGTAGACTTATTGTTGTGCATTGCCATTTGGCCCTATTTATTTGTCCTATTACAATGCTATTCAAACCCTTCTCATGAAGGATTAGGGAACTGCATGGGTAAACCCGCGGGTATGATCAGTTGGACCCGTACCTGTACCTGCAGATATACCCATACCCATGGTGCGGGTACGGGTTTTCCTGTGAGTATCAACATAATGGACCTGGGGTATTACCCGCGAGGGGTATACCTGCAGGTCACTTGACAATGGATAGGACAAAGTAATTAATAGCATGAGATAGTAACAATACCTCAATATTGATTCTATCCCAACCCTCATCCATTGCGTCCTCTTTGCCAATGACATCTGGGAGCTTAGAGATGTTGATGACATCCTCAGATTCGATAAGGCCCAATTTGCTCCATAAGCCGACACAAAGCAGCGCACATGTTGACTGCGCTGATAAACGATTTCTGACGTGTGACAGGATGAGATGTCCGCGACTGAAGAGTCATTCGACATCTACAGATGTTGCTATAGGCAATGTAAGCTTACAAAATATTTAAAAAGGCACACTACATACCAGGGATAGTTAGATAGTCAATGGCCATGCGTGACAGCTGGGGGAATGATTTCTTGTGTTCATGCCACCAAGCAATAGGGTTGGTAACACGCTCTACATCTGTACTAAGGTAGCGGTCAAGTTCAGAGCCGGAGTTAGTAGGTTTTGGGGCTGTCAGTGCTGGGAGGTTGTCAAAAATGTTGTCGCTCTAAAAATTATTTAGTACGAACACTGAACAAGAATCAAATTGAAACATACCATCCATACACCACTGTTTGACTCCAAGATGTCATCCTCACACCCCAAATCAGAGCCGTCATGGAGAGACAGGTAGAAACATTCAAATTTTTCATGCACAAGTTGCTCTGCAGTTTTGATCCAGTCATCTTCCCAATGTGCTGCCTTGAAGTATGATAACTTATGTCGGGGATGTAACGCTAGTATAATAAAACTGTCAGTAAAGAAAAACCTGCAAACATTGAGTAGAACTTACCCATAGAGATTTGATATGTGCGAGACCTCTCTGTGAGCTGATAGTACCGGTTGAGTGTTTTTTTGGCAAGCTGAACTGCCTGAACGAATAGAGGGTAAATATTTCTTATTGCGTGAATAGGATGTGAGCATCTTGTCAACATGATCCATTGCTGGTATCACTGTCACAAGGTTAGGTGTTGCACATGAGAAGTAAAGCGTGGCATCCTTTAGAATCTAAGAAGAGCAAACATAAGCATATGCGCCAAAGTGTCAAACAAGGAGTGCAAACCTTTTAGTATATCATACAATTGCTGTAGTATTACCCACCATTATCCTCCAACTCATACTTCCGTAAACCCAAGTCTCGCCATTGTGTAACGGTATCTACGGCTCCCGATGTAACAAACATATTGGCACTGGGCTTAAAACCCCATATTTTTGACACTTGTCTCACGTCTACAGGAGTTACCACTTGTCCATGGCCGTCTTACCCCTTTAGCAGTACCGGTGGCATCCCACACTTACCACACACCATACCGACTGCTGCACCTCATTCCATGAACCGATGTCCTTCCATGTCCTTGCCACGTCTGTGTCACGAATTCCAAATACAAATCATTACTCTTTCCTCAATTTCCTAAAGCATCTAAACCCAGCGTTAAGACAAACACAAACTCCATTGAAATCCCTATAACTGCTTCTATAACCGAACTTCCTGATGAAGATGAAGAGATCTTTGATGATGCTATCGGATAAGATAAGATAAGATAGTGTCACGTGATCTTAGAACCTTCTAGAATATGATGTCATAACAATGTCACAATCATCACATCGTACGATTCTCATTTCTATTTTATGATTGGCTAGTAGTTTCAAACTCAGTTTATATCTCAGTTTCAATATGTGTATATAGTTAGCTAGTTTCGTTGTAGTAGTTCTTTAGTTCAAACCTCTTGTATCTACACTTGTAGCAATCCAAGACGTCCTTGCTCTTCTCTCTCTCTTTGTGATAACTTTGTTTGAGTCCTAGTCTCTGCCCTTGCGTTAATTCGTTTGTGGGTTGTGACAGTCTGCATAGCTCCATTTGGTGCGTAGTTTGTTTTCTGTTCGTTATCACTGATTCCACGGCAAGCCTTATTACATGTTGCCTCGTGCCGCAGCGCCTCGCGCTATGTTTACTTACGGCGGTTACTACACTCCAGCGTACTGATCTCGCCTAGAGTATTCCAAGTACATATGATTTAGGATATAAGCACCGCGTACCCCGCATGATACAAGTACCTGATTTTACACCATTGCATGTACTATAGGTCAGGATTACTGTCTAGCTCTGGATCTACCCAGTAGTGGACATAGTCTTTAAAGTTCCTTATCGCTCATTAATACATCACGCTCCTTCTCCGTTACCGCTGGACTTTCGACTGTTACTTTGATTGAACTTCTCACGCACTGCTACTTTATCGCTGAAAGTACTGCAGACTTCTTTACTTTTTTTTTGCACCGCTCGCAACCTTACCGCTACCGCTAAGACCACACTCGACATCGCTCGCTCGATGCAACTGTTACTGACTTTATCTTGACCGTGGTAGCACCGCTACACATGACACTTGTTCCGGCAGTATCATCGCTGACCTCAATGTTTGTTTCGCAAATAAGTTAGACTCGAACTTGACCATACTAAATAGGCATCCCCCTTTAGGGTCGAATGCTCTTGTTCTTACAAGTGAAGCAGACTAGACGGAGCACAAGACTAACATACTAGTTTAGGCAGTGGTTTATCTACAGCCCAAGCTAGGTTGTATCTTTACACCAATGTTCAAGTGTGTAGTCCAACATATCAAACATTGAATTCCATTGTGTGGCCACATCTCGTGGTAATCAGGGTTTGGGGTTCCGACAAGTCCTTGAGAATGGCATTCCAAGCAGGAAGGATGATAGTAGTCGAATTTATGGTCTTGTATGCAAGCTTGCGCACCTGGAGCAATTGTGTTCAATAGTGAGTTTTCTTTTGTTGCATGCACTTACTTTGACAAGCGCTAATTTGACTGGTCTAATCTCTTTGTTTAGTGTGGCCCGCTCTTTCTTGTCCAACAACTCAACCTCGTCAACAAATCCATCATCATTATCTACCTCGTCTGTCATCCCTGTGTCCTCTTCCATATCTGCATCAGTTCTTCCAGTTCCATGTCAGTACTATGCCCGAATGCTTCATTGGCCTCTTGTCTCTTCACATCGAATTCCCGGATCAACGATTTGGCCACCAGGTTCACAGTGTGGAGGAAACACCTAGTGTGAGTGGTTGGTCCACTGAATTCCAGCACCTTACCACTCAGTTCACGAATCATGGTGTCATTGTTGGATGCATTATCACAAGTGACGCTAAGGATCTGTGCAATGTGGTTTTAATTGCATGTAAGTTTGTTCAATTTTTTTTGGATCAATACCTTTTCTGATATGCCGAAATCTTCTAGCACATTTGCAGATGTCTCCGCAAGCTCTTCACTGGTGTGGGACTATGAAGCTCTTAGCTTGTGGTACCCGTACCCGTGACCCGTACAGGTTACCCGTACCTGTGGCCCGTACAGGTTACCCATACCCATGCAGTTCCCTATGAAAGATACCTTTGGCACTGGACAACTTTTTCTGGCCATACAGCTTCCAGCAGCCTCCACTTTCAACAAGCTCCACATGACCACTAAGTAGATTCATGAGTCCTTAATATTGTAGTTGTGTGAACTATAGAAGAATTAAATACTGCTCCTGTCAAATATAGTCATCAATCCTCCAAGAAATTTGTGTTGTGAGTACATAGTCATGACTCTGTGTACATTTAGACTACAATAAGCAGTTCATGATGAGATTGTGAGATTGTGACATCACTGTGTGCAAGAAATTGTAGTGCAGTTGCATACTCTTTGTTCGACATGCTTGTTTTTCCTTTTGGGTTCTAGTAAGTAGGATCTGATATAAGACAAAGGATCAGTTTGATGACCTACATAGTAGTATCTGCAAAATGAGAAGCAACTTGCTCAAACTTCAAGTTGGCTTTCTCAACCAGGCATGTACTATAATCATGAAGGTACCGATACTACTAAGGTTGCAGAAGAAAGTTGGAAGAAAGTGGAGAGATAATTAGCTGGACGTCTGATGGAGAGTCTACTGAGTTTGTTACTTTGTCGAAATATTGATAAATCAAAGTTTAAAAAGAAAGGAAGTCATCTTCATCTTTGTCCTCATCCTCATCATCAAACTGTTCATGGCCCTCATCACCATCAGCAAGCTCTTCATGGTTTGTGTCATCAACAGTATTCATGGCATCAGCTGGTGTCATTGACTCAAGACAATCTCTGGTTATCCTTCATAGCATTGCCAGGTGACTGACATCAAATGGGGTATACTGCATGAACATATTGTGGTCAGCAAATCTGGCTCAAAGGTTGAGGGTTATATGTCATGAGAAAGGATATCTATACTTACATCTCCATGTAGAGTTCTTCCCAATCATCTAGTTCCTCCACAGAACATGCCAACAATTTGCCATAGCGAAGGGAGCTTGTACCACATCCTGATGCGAATGTGGGAATTAGGTGAGCTCCTTGAATTACTTGATTTGGATTGAGAAACCCAAATGCATCAGGGTCTGATTCCTCGACAAAGGTGACCTTGGGAAGATGAGCATACTTCATGCTGGATGTGTAGGTCTGTGGCAGCGCTAGCCATCTAACCCAGAGAACTTCAAGGTGCTGCTTTGCAGGTTGGCCTCCCACATTCAACCATGTCTCTATGTGATAGATACTGAGTATGCAAGCATACCAGTATGGATGGTTAGGTGTTGTTTCCCCCAAAATGTTATGAACTGGAGTGGCATCACCAACGTCAGTGAGAAGACACAGCTGGTCTGTTGGGAAGTTCTACAATGCTCAGACAAGAGCAAGGCCTAGAGAGTACAAGGAGGAGTCCAAGTATGATCAAGGATTCATTCTAAGAGTCGCAACTCAAAGACAAGGTAGAATAGAGACTAAGACTAAGGAGTGCTTAGACTTAGAGATGATTCAGATGACTAAAGATTGGAGGTCTTTAGTGAAGGAGATTCCAGGTAAAACCCAGTAAGATTAAAGTAAGGAATCTACTACAAGTACACCATGCTTATATAGGTAAACATATGCGCACAGACCAAGCAACAACAGGAAGAGAAAGTAACTGCATATCCTAATAAGGAAGGCATGTGTAGTATAAGCATGTTGAGATGCACATATTGGTGCTGGCCTTAAACCCTATCTTTTGGCGCATGTCTCATGTCTATAGGAATCTCCACCAGTCCAAAGGCCGTTGTTAAGATACAACCTAACCTGGGCTGTAGATAAACTACCTCCTAAGTTAGTATGTGTGGTCTTGTGCTCCATCTAGTCTGCTTCACTTGTGAAACAAGAGCGTTCGACCCTAAAGGGGGATGCCTGTTAGTATGGTCAAGTTCGAGTCAAACCAATGTGCGAATGTAGATCGTAGTCAGCGGTAAGTTGCCGGGTCAGCAATGATGCCTGAACTAGCGTGTATGTAGCGGTACTAGCGTTGTTGAAAAAGTCAGTATCAGTAATGTGAGTGAGCGGTGGTGAGCGATAATATCAGCGTAGTGGTAAGGTTGCGAGTGGTGCAAAGAAACAGTAAAGAAGGCACGGTACTTTCAGCGGTAAAGTAGCGGTGCATGAGAAGTTCAGTCAAATAGCAATCAAAAGTCCAGCCAGTAACAAAGAGAATGAGCGTAAATTGATTAACAAGCGATAAGGAACTTTAAAGACTAATCTACTACTGGGTAGATCCAGAGCTAGACAATAATCCTGACCTATAGTACATGCAAAGGGGTAAAATCAGGTTCATATCGTGCGGGTAGCGGTGCTTATATCCTAAATGTATGTACTTGGAATGCTCTAGGCAAGATCAGTAGCGCTCAAGTATAGTAACTGCCCTATGTAAACATAGCACGAGGCGCTGCGCACGAGGCAACATGTAATAAGACTTGCCATGGAATCAGTGATAACGAACATAAACAAACAACACCAAATGGAGCTATGCGGATGGGCAAGGACATGGGAGGACATGGTACTGGAATGTGGTGTGGCAGTTGGTATGGTGTGCGGTAAGAGTGGGATGCCACGGGAGTGCTAAAGGGGTAAGACGGCCATGGACAAGTGGTAACTCCTATAGACGTGAGATGAGTGTCAAAAGTAGGGTTTTAAGCCCAGTGCCAATATGTTCATCACACTGTCTTACTCCTTTAGCATTGCCAGCGGCATTCCATGCTTACCGCACACCGTACCGACTGCACACCACATTCCATGTACCAATGTCCTTCCATGTCCTTGCTGCATCCGCATAGCTCCATTTGGTGCATAGCTTGTTTTATGTTCATCATTACTGATTCCATGGCAAGCTCTATTACATGTTGCCTTGTGCCGCAGCCGCCTCGTGCTATGTTTACATACAGCGGTTACTCTACTTGAGCACTACTGATTTTGCCTAATGCATTCCGAGTACATACAATTTAGGATATAAGCACCACGTACCCCACACAATACTGTTACAATCGTACATGCCCCTATTCATTTTCTTACCTCATTTACCGTGTATATTACATAACATGACTCTGACTCATATGCTCAACGCATCTGTACCATAGTTGCCTTCCTTCTTTGGATACGCACATACATTCTCACACCCTTCTTGGTCTGTGTGCACATATTGGTCTATTTAAGCACAGTGTACTTGTAGTAGATTCCCTACTTTAATCTTACTGGGTTTTACCTGGAATCTCCTTCGCTTAAGTCTCCAACTTAAGTCGTCTTGAATCGCCTCTAAGTCTAAGCACTCCTTAGCCTTAGTCTCTATTCTTGCGGATACCTCTTAGACTTATCTTTGAGGCTGAACCCTTGATCGTACTCGGAACGCGTTCCTTGTACTTTCACCTTGCTCTCTTTTGAGCATTGTAAGAACTCCCAGCAGACCGTCTGTGTCTTCTCACTGTCGCTGGTGATGCTACCCCAGTTCGTAACAAATACAGCACCTCATTTTCACCATACTATAGGTCAGGATCAGTGTCTAGCTCTGGATCTACCCAGTAGTGGACTTAGTCTTTAAAGTTTCCTTACCGCTCATTAATCAACATCGCTTGTTCACCATTACCACTGGCACACCACTAGATCCTTGACCCCTATTTTGACTGAACTTCATGCTCACTGCTACTCTACCGCTGAGAGTACCACAGACTTCTTTACTGTTTCTTTGCACCACTCACACCTTACCACTACCGCTGACCTTATTGCTCGTTATTGCTCACTCGACGCTACATTTACAAGTATTATCTCTGCAACAGTAGCACCACTACATATGATGCTAGTCCTGGCAGCATCATCGCTGACTGCAGCAACTTACCACTGACTACGACACTATATTTGCACATTGGTTAGACTCGAACTTGACTATACTAACAGGCATCCCCCTTTAGGGTCGAACACTCTTGTTTAACAAGTGAAGCAGACTAGATGGAGTGCAAGACTCGCATACTAGCTTAGGCTGTGGTTTATCTACAGCCCAGGTTAGGTTGTATCTTTACAACAATAAACAAGCGATATCGGTTAACGAGTGGTAAAGAACTTTAAAGACTAAGTCCACTACTGGGTAGATCCAGAGCTAGACACTAATCCTGACCTATAGTACGGTGAAAATGAGGTACAAATGAGGTACTGTCTTGTGTGGGGTACGCGGTGCTTATATCCTATATTGTATGTACTCAGGATGTGTTAGGCAAAATTAGTAGCACTCAAGTACAGTAACTGCCATATGTAAATGTAGTGCGAGGCGGCTGTGGCACGAGGCAACATGTAATAAGGCTTGCCATGGAATCAGTGATCATGAACATAAAACAAACTACACACCAAATGGAGCTATGCAGACAAGGCAAGGACATGGAAGGACATCAGTACGTGGAATGTGGTGTGGCAATTGGTATGGTGTGCAGTAAGTGTGAGATGCTGCCGGTAATGCTAAAGGAGTAAGACAGCCTTGGACGAGTAGAAATGCATATAGATGTGAGATGAGTGCTAAAAGATAGGGTTTCGAGGCTAGCACCAATATGTTTGTTACACTGGTTATGAGACAAGTAAACGTAAACAAGTCATGATGTACAAATGAATAGGAAAATGAATAGGGGCACATACAATTGTAACACAAAAGTACCCTAACATCTGCGTGCATTTGAGGGTTGATAGTATCATGCTCACGCCTTAGGTTGTATGTAGTGTAATTGACCTGCATGGTCTGGACTGAGTAAATTATATTGTTAGGAATAATTACTGAATTATGTTTCTTGTCCATGAAGGTGTGATTGCAATAAGTAACATCCAGTTTCCAAAGCCTGTAAAGGATGTGATCCTTGAGTTTTGAAACAACATTCTGATAACCATTGTGAGAAGACTGATGTGTGTCCTGATTACAATATCACGCCTACCTTGACCACCAGATCACCATCATGTTTCCAAAGAAATGAGAATAAACAGACCGGATTACTCTGATTGGTTGCAATGTGGTGATGGTCTCCTGAGGATGCTGAAGGGGAGACATCGGCAGGTGATTGGCTATCAGATGAGCTTACGCCTCCCACTTCTGACACACATTGAAGCACATGGCACCTATGCTCATGCTTTGCTAACTGTGCCTGGGTGTCTAGTTTACTGGTCAGTGGGTAAAAAGCTTTGAGGGCTTTGTGTGCAAGCTCTCCCTAGCAAAATCTAATGTCAGTTGGATAGTGGAAGTGTAGCATTGTGATGTATGCACCATTTGAGTAGTGAAAGAGTCTGTTGACCTGAAAAGCTTGATGGTTCTCATGTAATCTCCCATCACATGAAATTTGTAGGTGCCAAGATTAAGCCTTTTTGCCCTCAAACCATTTGAATCTGGAGAGGTGGTGTTTTTGGGGAGTTGTGCAAGCCTTTGCAGACAAGCTGCTTTCTCTCTCGGTAGTTCAGTTGTAGTGAAAGTGGCACAGGTGACACATTCACATTTTCACAAATTTTGAGAGAGCTCTCTAAATGTTTCTTTGAGAAAAGTTAATTTAGAGTCTGAGTACATCCTGAGTTTTGCAAGTGCATGCCACTGTGCAAATTGATCCAGTAGAGACTGCACAGCTGTATTATGTTTACGAGGAAATAATCCTTCAAAAACTGGAATTGCACACTGAGGATATAAGACACATTAGCAGGCTTAGTGCAGAGAATTTTAGGATATAAAAACTTGTAGGATGTCTTCAAAGTCATGTGCTGCCAATTGCTCAATTTCAGAGGTGTTGTTTGCGAACCTTTGAATTGTGCCATTGCCAAAGGTCAGAACCTGGCCAAATCTACAGTGAAGTTAAAAGCAGTTAGCACATAGCAGAGCTTTGTATCAGTTTTTTTATACCTGCTGTCAAAGGTCATGACTAGCTGACTACTGTGGGGAAGGGCATACAGAAGCCTAACCAGATGGATAAAGAGTGACTTCCAAGTACCCAACTCACACTCATGCATCAAAATGAGTTGAGTCCAAGTGGTCCAAGCTTCTCAACAAATCAATTCTATGAGCAGCAGTCTGAACCAATCCAAAATTGTAAAAAGCCATTTGTACTTACCAAGGTAGGTACCCAAGAACCCTCTCCAAGAGTGTCTTCAACTTTCGAACCATCTATGGTATTTCCCCACATGTAGATATACTGACAAGCCATGATGACTTTGGCCATAGTATATATGCAGAGATTTTCCATGCGACTTCTCATGTCCATCAGTAGACCAAGTGAATTAAACTTTTTTTTTGGGCATGAGGCAGCGAGGGCATGTGCAAGTGCCCATATCCTTGATGGTTGCAATTAAAACCCTGGAAATTTATGAGTGATCTGACAAGTTTAATAAAAGCAAAGCAGAAATGTACTTCTCAGGATAGTCAGCAGAATATGTGAAGATTCGGGGAAATACTCTCCATAGCACCCCATCAGCACATTTTAGAACAATACCATGGTAATATGCTTGGAGAAAGTCTTCATCAAGTAAGATTTCCCAGCACCCTTGAAACAACTCTCTATGGCAGTGGGTTCAAAGAGATGCCATGCCTGTCTTGGATATATGACACAGGCTGCTCAGAATGTCCTTCACATTGTCAGGAAGCTGGTAAATGCAGCTGTCATCAATACCAGTAGAAAATCATTCTGCAAGCAGGACTTACCAATGGCAAAAGACCCAATAAGTGGCATGCTCCTGATTGAGGTGATGATCATGTGTACTTGGTCAAATTCCTGAAATACAGGTAAAGGGGCCAAGCTTTCGCAGTTCTAAAATTTGCCAAGTGGGTAGCATCTGAGACAAATGTGAGGCCCGCTATGACATGTTCCAAAGAGCAACCAGATTCCTTTGGCGGCGCTGAAGATTGTCCTGAGCATCCAGCCAGGAATCGCAGGTGTGAAGTTTGTCAAATATTTGTTCTTCAATGGTAATAACAATGTGGAAGCTGTCTATGAGGTCGACCTTGGTTTCGAGCCAAATGCACTCCCACTCATCCAGCTCATGGGTACCGATATCAGAACACATTCCACCATATGAACGTGCTAGTGAAGCGAGTCCTTCTTCATATGCTTGTGTGAGTCCTGTCATGAAATCCTGGTCCTTCACAAATGGATGCACAAGCTCAGGGGGACAACCAGAGAGCAGATTGACAAAGCAGTGTGCAGTTTTGTGGATGCCATTGTAAAGATGCAACCTAACCTGGGCTGTAGATAAATTACCTCCTAAGTTAGCATGTGAGTCTTGCGCTCCATCTAGTCTGCTTCACTTGCAAACAAGAGTGTTCACCCTAAAGGGGGATGCCTGTTAGTATGGTCAAGTTCAAGTCAAACCAATGTGCAAATGTAGCATCATAGTCAGCGGTAAGTTGCATGGTCAGCGATGATGCCACCGGAACTAGCGCCGTATGTAGTGGTGCTACCATGGTTGAGATAAAGCCAGTAACAGTAATGTCGAGTGAGCGATGGCAAGCGATGATATCAGCGGTAGTGGTAAGGTTGCGAGCGGTGCAAAGAAACAGTAAAGAAGACTGCAGTACTTTCAGTGGTAAAGTAGCGGTGCGTGAGAAGTTCAGTCAAAATAGCAATCAAAAGTCCAGCGGTAATGGAGAACGAGTGTGATTGATTAACGAGTGATAAGGAAACTTTAAAGACTAAGTCTACTACTGGGTAGATCCAGAGCTAGACAATAATCCTGACCTATAGTACATGCAAAGGGGTAAATCAGGTACTGTATTGTGCGGGGTACATGGTGCTTATATCCTAAATCATATGTATTTGGAATACTCTAGGCGAGATCAGTAGCGCTCGAGTGTAGTGACTGCCGTATGTAAACATAGCATGAGGTGCTGCGGCACAAGGCAACATGTAATAAGACTTGCCATGGAATCAGTGATAATGAACATAAAACAAACAACGCACCAAATGGAGCTATGCGGACGCAGCAAGGACATGGAAGGACATTGGTATGTGGAATGTGGTGCAGCAATTGGTACAGTGTGCAGTAAGCGTGGGATGCTGCCGGTAATGCTAAAGGGGTAAGACGGCCATGGACAAGTGGTAACTCCTATAGACATGAGATGAGTGTCAAAAGATAGTGTTTTAAGCCTAGCACCAATATGTTCATTACACTGTATAAACCCGCAGAGCGGGATGGTTCAAGAAGCATAGTCAGTACAGGGACCATATCTGAAGTGAATACGGTAGCAAGGCTTGGTGTGCTGGCAAGGGCTGCAGAGAAAAGGGCACGTACGTGGGTTGGGTAAGGGAAGTATGCAATAGCGATATCCAGGAGTGTCTTCACATCAAAGCAAGATGGTACAATAGCTAGTTTCTCCGCAAGGAATAGGACGCACACATGTACATGGTTATCTGTGAATGGTGGCACATCCCATACCAAAGTTTGCAGGGTTTGATGGGCAATATCATTGACATAGCTGGATAGAAATCTATGGGTGGCAGGGGTGTCTCGTCTTGCGGGAGGTAGTGCAAGGATTTTGTTAGAAGTGGAAGCTAAGGACGAAGTCTCGGCGTCTAAGAAGAACTGCTTTGATATTAACAATACCTAAGGATGAAGTCTAGAGACGAATTAACATAAGAGAAAGTCGGCGTGCATGATAGACGAGATACATACCTCAGTGTCTAAGAAGAACTGCTGAGGTATAAACAAACAAGAACATAGAGCTTATAAGGTAGTTTATGTAAAGCATCCATGATGACAAATGAAAGAGAGAATGAGAAATCTAAGTGTCAATGTTGTACGTCCAACACACCCCCTCAATGAGACACTATGAGTTAACTGCACCCCCTTAACAAGATACTAAAGCCAGACCAGAGCGGTGTAATGAACATATTGGCGCTAGGTTTAAAACCCTATCTTTTGACACCCGTCTCACATCTATAGGAGTTACCACTTGTCCATGGCCGTCTTACCCCTTTAGCATTACCGGTGGCATCCCATGCTTACTGCACACCGTACCGACTGCCACACCTCGTTCCATGTACCGATGTCTTTCCATGTCCTTGCCGGGTCCACATAGCTCCATTTGGTGCGTCATTTGTTTTATGTTCATTATCACTGATTCCACAGCAAGTCTTATTACATGTTGCCTCGTGCTGCAGCACCTCATGCTATGTTTACATACGGCAGTTACTACACTCGAGTGCTACTGATCTTGCATAGAGTATTCCGAATACATACAATTTAGGATATAAGCACCACGTACCCTGCACGATACAGTACCTGATTTTACCCCTTTGCATGTACTATAGGTCAGGATTATTGTCTAGCTTTGGATCTACCCAGTAGTAGACTTAGTCTTTAAAGTTTCCTTATTGCTCGTTAATAAATCACACTCGTTCTCCATTACGCTGGCATACTGCTGGACTTTTGATTGCTATTTTGACTGAACTTCTCATGCACCACTACTTTACTGCTGAAAGTACCACGGTCTTCTTTACTGTTTCTTTGCACCGCTCACGACCTTACCACTACTGCTGATATCATCGCTCACTCGACGCAACTGTTACTGACTTTATCTCAACCACGGTAGCACTGCTACATATGACGCTAGTTCTGGCAGCATCACCGCTGACCGGGGCAACTTACCGCTGACTACAACACTACATTCACACATTGGTTTGACTTGAACTTGAACATACTAACAAGCATCCCCCTTTAGGGTCGAACACTCTTGTTTCACAAGTGAAGCAGACTAGATGGAGCACAAGACTCACATGCTAACTTAGGAGGTAGTTTATCTACAGCCCAGGTTAGGTTGTATCTTTACAGCAGTGTTGAACAAAAATCAGATGAGGCAGGATTTTGGTGAAGATGTTGGCAATGTTCTTGTGAGTGGAGAGCCAAATAGGTAGGAAAGTGCCTTCTTCAATGTGGCAGCGGATGAAATGATATTGCAAGTCTATGTGTTTGGTTCAAATATGGTTTGTGGCCTCTTTTGATAGGGCAATAGCTCCTGCATTGTCGGTGAACAAATGGAGAGGGAGTGCAAGGGAGATGCCAAGGCAGCTAAAGAATGACTTCAACCACAAACCGTCTTGAACCGCCGTTGTCAAGGCCATGTATTCAGCTTCCATTGATGACAAGGCATGAGTTGTTTGCTTCTTGGCGGAATGTGAGATCAGACCCCATTGTAGAACCACACATAGCCTGACACCGAGATCCTGTCCTCAGGACAGGATGCCCAATCCAAGTCGTTGAAACCATGTAGGGCTGGATTAACTCCAGCACCCCCATAATGCATTCTTGTGCTAATGGTACCCGCAAGATATCAAAGGACATGCTTGGCTGCCTGTAATGGCATGATTCTGGCGATGAGTTGTGTTGCACGAGACGCATAACAGTATGGGCAATGTCAGGGTGAGTGTACATTGCGAGATACAAGAGTTCACCTACAAGCTTGCAATATTTGGTGGGTAGATCGTCGACATGGGGGTGGACATTGGTTGGTCGTCCGAATGGAAAGTTTGGGTCCATGGGCAGCGTCACAGAGTTGCAGTCAGACATACCATGTTCCTGCAGTAGGTAGATGATGTAGTCTTCCTGATGCATCCACAGTTCTCGTGTCTGACATGTGCAGATGAACTCAATGCCAAGATATTTTGTGACTGGGCCTAGATCAGTTATTCCGAAGTGTTCTGCAATTTGTGCTTTGGTTTGGTCGAGGAAACAACAATTGTTTGCACCCGCAAGGCGTCATCTATGTGCCATGCAATGACGCAGATAACTCTCACCCCCTTGCCATTGACGTGGTCAAAGATGAATACGTGTAGTCTGCTTCGCACCAAAGAAATCCCAGACATGTGAGAACTGATCAGAGCAGCCCATACCAGTTGTATGCGGCTTGCTTTAAGCCATAGAGAGATGACAGAAGGTGTGCCACCAATCATTGACCATCCGGCCCCAAACATTCAAAACCCAGTGGCTGATGCATGTAGACATTCTCTTGTAGCTTACCCCACAGAAATGCTTGGCGGGCATTGAAGCAGTCGAGCTCCCAGTCATTGGCTGCACTGTAGGCTGCAAGAACCTGGATGGATGCTGCCTTCATGACTGGTGCAAACGTCTTCCCAAAGTCCATGCCTGGGATCTGCGAGAATCCTTGGGCGACAAGTCTGGCCTTAGAAACCTGCCCTCCCTTCAGATCCTCCTTGAACTCCAAGACTGTTACAACCATGCAAAACTGGGGCTACTAAGAAGTCCTGGTCTTACATGGGATTGTACCAGAGGGATGGAAAGTCAAGGGGCTTGGCCTCAGCTCGTATGCTGTGCCCCTTACCCAAGTATGTGCCCTTAATTTTGGATGAAGTCCAAGGGGAGTTATAGTGAAGTCCGGACAGAGTCTGGATGAACTCTGTAGGACAGGATAGCTTGATAGAGCTCCGAAGGACTTCCGGATGAGCGCCGGAACGCGCCAGAACTATATTTCCGGATGGTAGGGAGTAATGGTAAGACTACTGGAACAAGTTCCAAGTAGAATGAATGAAGGATGGACTCCTGGACAAAGTCCAGGGCAGGATAGGAGCAAAGCTCCGGAGGGACAGATGATCCATAGGTGTCAGAGGATAGGATAGGATAGATCCGAGGACCAGAGGTCCGAAGGTCTGGAGCTCAGAGGAGTGGAAGAGTGGAAGAGCGGATGATTGGATGATTGGATGAGCGTAGCTCTATGGATCTTAGGGGAAGTGTTAACTACTAGAGGGAGTAGGTCCGGATATGGTATAGAAATAGTATAGACTACTCGACAAGGTCCGGAATAGAAAACAGAAACTACCAAAGGTAGAGTCAGAGGTGAAACAGATGAGAGACAGGAAACGGACAAGTCCGAAAAGGATATAGGACATGGATCAAGCTCCGGCCTAGGGAATGATCCCATAGGCTGAGTCGGAAGCTTACAAGGGCCGGAGCCCAAGTGCAAGAACGGAAACGGATTATATAGACATGATAACAGATACAGAGTAATCAAGGAATATACAGAAGTAGGAAAGCAATGATCAGACTGAGGTCTGCAGGAGTTGTACTACAAGTTTATATACTGTAGGTAGCATGCCGGAAGGCAAGTAAGGATAGTCCGAGGCTATGTTGAGGCATTGCGGAACACAAGGCTATGAACTCGGAAATAAGACTTGTACGAAATATCTTATCAAGACGAAGTCAAGATAACCGAAAGCCAGAGGTGCAGAGATAACCGAAAGCCGGACACAGGTATTTAACCTAAAAGGAGTAACGCAGGTGCCGGGAATAGTTTCGGATATGAGCATGGATCGATATGGACATGGATTGGATATGGACACAGATTGGATATGGACATGGATGGATATGAACATGGATCGGATGGATGGACTGAGTTGGATATGGATATGGATTAGTTATGCATGGATATGGATTGGAGTGGATGGATGGATCAGACATGTGAGCTGGATTGGATGGGTGGACTAGGATGTATGGATTGGGTGTCCGGATGTCCATGGATCAGACCTGAATGTATGGTATATGACAAAGACCCAATGACACCCGATTGCTTGATGGTCCTCTGGTAAGGGAACAAGTTCATAGATGTTCATTTCAGACATTAAATTGATTTCCTTATGCATTGCTGCAAGCCAGTCATCAGCATCAGGTGCGTATGGCCTCGTCGTACATCACAGGTGGAACTGCCAAGTTGTAACCAGGGGCATGAGGGTTCTGTCGAGTGTCGCTGCAAATGGATAGGCATGCTACTTCACTGGTGATCAGATTGGCAAGTGTTTGGGGAAAACCTATCTCTTCATGTCAGGTATGATCGTGTCAGGGTCCACTGCGAGCTGATCAGATGGGCCGTCAACAGGATCGGGAGTGTCGTTACAATGCGCGCTATGGATATATCAGCAGATTGAGCAGGAGGAGGTGGGACTCCCTGAATCTTGGCTGCCCAAATCTCACTGTAAAGATACAACCTAACTGGGCTGTAGGTAAACTACCTCCTAAGTTGATTTGTGGTCTTGCGCTCCATCTAGTCTGCTTCACTTGTCAAACGAGAGTGTTTGACCCTAAGGGGGGATGCCTGTTAGTATAGTCAAGTTCGAGTCAAACCAATGTGCAAATATAGTGTCGTAGTCAGTGGTAAGTTGCTGCAGTCAGCAATGATGCCGCCAGGACTAGTGTCATATGTAGTGGTGCTACCATTGCAGAGATAATACTTGTAAACGTAGCGTCGAGTGAGCAATAACGAGCAATAAGGTCAGCAGTAGTGGTAAGGTGCAAGTGGTGCAAAGACACAGTAAAGAAGTCTGCGGTACTCTCAGCGGTAGAGTAGCAGTGAGCATGAAGTTCAGTCAAAATAGGGGTCAAGGATCTAGTGGTGTGCCAGTGGTAATGGTGAACAAGCGATGTTGATTAATGAGCGGTAAGGAAACTTTAAAGACTAAGTCCACTACTGGGTAGATCCAGAGCTAGACACTGATCCTGACCTATAGTATGGTAAAAATAAGGTACCAGTCAGTGTGGGGTACGTGGTGCTTATATCCTAAATTGTATGTACTCGGAATGCATTAGGCGAAATCAGTAGCGCTCAAGTACAGTAACCGCTGTATGTAAACATGGCACGAGGCAGCTGCGGCATGAGGCAACATGTAATAAGGCTTGCTGTGGAATCAGTGATAACAAACATAAAACAAGCTACGCACCAAATGGAGCTATGTGGACATGGCAAGGACATGGAAGGACATCGGTATGTGGAATGTGGTGCAGCAGTCGGTACGGTGTGTGGTAAGCATGGAATGCTGGTGGCAATGCTAAAAGGAGTAAGACGGCCTTTGGACTGGTGGAGATTCTTATAGACATGAGATGTGTGCTAAAAGATAGGGTTTCAAGGCCAGCGCTGATATGTTCATTACATCGTGCTGTCAGGCGAGTCGTGACTAATCAGAGGCCAGGCAATTCTTAAAACCTTGACCCTTTGTTGTGAGGACAGGAATTCACAAGGAACGATGAACAGCAGGAGGGGCTGTGATGGTGGGAGCTGATGCGGCAGGAACAGGCATGGGAGGAGATTTGTGAGTAGGGACAGGAGTGTCATCATCATCGTCGTCACTATCCGGGAAGGGACAGTTAGTGAAAGACTCATCAAATATGACATCACATGAGTTAAAGAAGGCACCCGTGGTGGTATCCCTGCAATGCCATGCTTTTACACCTGGGGGGTATCCCATGAAGACTGCTTCATGTGAGCACAGGCCAAGTTTCTCTTGGAGTTCTGACAGGATGCGTGCGAAACATCTGGCACCAAAAATGCGCAAGTGAGTAAGTGTGGGCTGCATCCCATTCAACATCTCATAAGGCATTTTTCCTGGTGGGAGGGCATGTGCTTCCAACCTGTTGAACAGATATGCAGCTGTAAGGGCAGCTTCTCCTCATAATGTGTGAGGAAGCCACGCATGATCAAGCATGGCGTACATGTGTCCTTCAATGGTGCACATGACATATTTGGCCTTCCCATTTTGCTGATGTGCATAGGGTGCTGAACGTTGTCGTTCGATCCCAGCAGACTTGAGCTCTGCTGTGAATGCATCATTAATGAACTCCCCCCCATTGTCCAAATGAAAGACTTTGACTTGAAGTCTGAACAAATTCTCCCACTTCGCGCAAATCATCTTCCACATGCCCAATGCCTGATCCTTAGAGGCGAGGAGCTGGAGATTCAGGACATGAGTGTGGTTGTCCAGAAAGACGACAAAGTAGTGTTTAGAGTGTGGAGTTGCAATGGGAATTGGCCCACAGATGTCCAAATGGATCAGCTCCAGGAATTTGGATGCACATTCAGTCTCTGAGGAGTGAAATGGGAGATGAGGATGCTTAGCTAGAATGCATGATTCACAGATTGAGAGCAGGGTGCTCGAATCAAATGACACACCTTTTGCCACCTTGTCAAGATGTGTTACTGCGTTTTTGCCCAAATAACCAAGGTGAGCATGCCAAAGGTCAAGTGTGAGGGGAGGTTGGACAAAGGCCAAGAGTTCAGGAACGATCAGACAAGTGGGTGGTTCAGTGGAAGGGATGAAGTTGAGATCAACAGTGTAAAGCTTTCCTGTAGCAGGAATGGCACCAAGATTAGTGCCCTTGTATCCCAATTCACATGTCATGTTCACTTTGAAGTTGATGTCCCACCCCTTCGCATTCATGCAAGACACGAAGAGGAGGTTGAGCATTGTGTTCGCACATGAAGACAGTTTGAGGGTTGGACGTGGAGACGACATTTCCCCACAGTCATCCATACTATGCACATTCCTCGACAAGTGGTCTCTAAGACACCATGGTTTGCCATATGCACAGGCACTGTATCTTCCATTGAGTATGTATTAAAGAAGCGATGGTCTTTTACCAGGTTGACAGTAGTGCCAGAGTCCAGAATGGTGGAGAATGGCAGAGAAATGGCGCAGGAGACATCATCTGTGAGTTCAGCGATGGAGGCAAAAGACACATTGTCATATAGGCTAGAGAGAGTGGCAGGTGCAACAACAGCTGCAATGGCAGGAGTGGAGGTGGTTGGTGCAGCTGTGGAAGGCACAGCTGCAACTGCAGCTGCAACATTTGCAGTCTCTTTCTTCTTAGCTTTCATCCATGGAGCTTGACCCTCCATGCCGCCACCCTTTCCATAGCAATGTGCATGATCATGGTCACCCTTGTTACAGCCAGACATTGTACAGAACATGCCGTCAGGATTGTGTCTATGCTTATGAAGACCGGTGATCGAATTCATGCTGGATGGGTTCATGTTGGAAGAGGTGGCTAAATTCACGTATTCCAAACCAAGACGACCAGAGTGAATGGCCTGTGCATGCACATGTCATGCAGCCTCAGCAGTAATGCGAGAAACACAGCTGTCGACCGTGAATGTGGATGGCTTGGTGGGACATGGCAGTCATCACCTCGTCATGCATGCACTGTTCAAGCATGGATTTGAACTGTTGCCATATGGCAGTCTGAGGTAGTCCAAGGAGTAAGCTATAGATGGCATCACCATCATTGAGAGGTGCTTTAGAATCTTGGAGGCGTTCATGTATCACAGCATGTTGACCGACATAGTTGGTCGCATCTGCAGAGTCTTTCATTCAAATAGCATCAAGCCATTGGCGAAGCTGATACTGCATGCTCGTATCAGTACGGTTAAAGTGTTTTGTGAGCGTGTTCCATGCATTGCGGGCTGATACAGTGTGTGCGCATGATATAAGTGCTGCCACAGGTGAGCTGAGATGGTGGGTGATGAGATCTTTGGCCTTCATATCATTCAGAAGCCATTCACGTATTTCCATCTTTTCTGCAGACGTAATATTAGCTGGATCTGTGGAATGGGCACAGATGACGGGGTCCCGAGGATGTCTGTAGGGTCAATGATTGTGTTGACCTGGCACCAAAGGTCCTCGCATGTGAGTGTGTATTGCATTTTGGTTGACCAGCCAACATAATTTTCCAATCCTAACAGTTCTGGAATATGGTCGTACTTCCCCATAGCAATACCACCATGTGAGAAGAGCGAGATAAGATAAGATGCGTGAGCAGCAACAGAGTGCGAGGGAAGTTCAACCTAGTAGCTTCTTCTGCTGGCTCAATAAGAGCCAGGGCTCATAACCTGTTAGAAGTGGAAGCTAAGGACGATGTCTCAGCGTCTAAGAAGAATTGCTTTGATATTAACAATACCTAAGGACGAAGTCTAGAGACAAATTAACGTAAGAGAAAGTCGGCATGCATGATAGACGAGATACATACCTCAGCGTCTAAGAAGAACTGCTGAGGTATAAACAAACGAGAACATAGAGCTTATAAGGTAGTTTACATAACCATGATGACAAATGAAAGAGAGAATGAGAAGTCGACGTTGTACGTCCAACAGATTTCACCAAGAGTGTTTGATACATTGCTATGGAAAGTTGCCAGCTGTGAGGCTGATAATGACTTTCTGGCGCTTGCAGGAGGATATGTTGGGAGTGGTGCAACAGTCAGCATTTTTTTGACCTAGGGCGCTATGGATCTAATATCTGTCCAGTGTCAGTTTATTGCAATCAGAAATACGAGCATCAATGTGTAATGGATGTCGGATACTGCGCGCGATGATCCCAATGGCAGTACTCTGCAACCGGTGATTTAACACTGATGCGGGTGCAGTACTCGAGCAGATGGCAAGACTCAGTACTCATGTACATGTATTTATTTTCTCATCTCTGGCCTGTAGCTCTATCATCCGTCTGATATACCCATAATTGTTACATGGAAGCACTCAATATCAATCCTCAATCAAAAGTGTAATGTTAAAAGTAAGAGTCAATGATATGATGATGATGAGTAACGTCCCACATGATTTTTCTTACATTTTATCATGCGATCAGCTATCAAGAAAGAAAGAGAAGACAACACTACCTCTCCGAAGTTCTATCGGATACATGATTACTCATCGTATTTCTCAGAGTACAACACCCAGGAAGTGTCAAGCTCGTCGCGCTTCTCAGAGTATAGTGCCCAGGGGGTATCGAGCTCCTCTCGGGACTAATTTAGCTGTGTGGCATATTAGTCTCATGAACTAAAGAAAAATCATAATTGCTCACAAGAACGTTCCGTCAATATGCCAGGTGTAGGGTATGCCGCAGAGAAAGTGATAAGAGAGGTAGGGCCTGACATGGGTCGACCCTGAAGGGGGATGCCTATTAGTATGGTCAAGTTCAAGTCAAACTTATGTGCAAAAGAAGCATTGTGGTCAGCGGTAAGTTGCTGCAGTCAGCAATGATGCCGCCAGAACTAGTGTCGTAAGTAGTGGTACTACCATAGTCGAGATATAGTCAGAAACAGTTGCGTCGTGCGAGCGATGACAAGCGATGATATCAGCAGTAGCGGTAAGGTTGCGAGCAGTGCAAAGAAACAGTGAAGAAGTCCATGGTACTTTCAGCAGTAAAGTAGCAGTGTGTGAGAAGTTCAGTCAAAATAACAGTCAAAAGTCCAGCGGTAACGGAGAACGAGTGTGATCAATTAACGAGCAAAAAGGAACTTTAAAGACTATGTCCAAGTGTAGCGCAAGCAGTGAAGCGTGGGAAAGCGGTAAAGAGCGGTGGTGCGTGCAGCAGTAAAACAATTCTTAAGAGACAGTAACTTTGGTGAAAGACTTTATTCCGTTAGAGACAGTAGTGGTGACAATTCCTAAGTACCGTGTGTACCATAGAGGGAAAAGTAAAAGTACCAGAATGTGCAAAGAGTCCTTTTTAACATGTACCGTGAATGGCCGGAATACATAGCGAGAACGGTAGCGAGATAGAGATATTTAGCTAAGAGGCACGCAGCGAGCAAGCGGTGTCACGGAAGGTAAGGTAAGTCTTGCCGTAGCTTTAGTAACAGCAGAAATGAATATGCTACGCACCAATGGATCTTAGATGGAAATGGAATGGACAGGAGGACATCGGTAGCGAGATTCGGTAAGGGGCAAGGATCCACAGAGCGAAAATGGTACCAGCGAAGAGAAAAGGGGTAATGCTCACTATAGGGGTTTTCTTGGTAGCCGCTGTAGGCAGTAACAAGAAACTTGTGTAAAACAGCACTTTCATGGTCAGCATGACTTTTTTTGCTACAGCGTGAGGCACTGCGGCATGAGGCAACATGTAATAAGACTTGCTGTGGAATCAGTGATAGCGAACATAAAACAAACAATGCACCAAATGGAGCTATGCGGACGCGGCAAGGACACGGGAGGACATCGGTACGTGGAACGAGGTGCAGTAGTCAGTATGGTGTGCAGTAAATGTGGGATGCTGCTGGTAATGCTAAAGGGTAAGACGGCCATGGACAAGTGGTAACTCCTATAGACGTGAGACAAGTGTCAAAAGATGGGTTTTAAGCCCAGCGCCAATATGTTCGTTACACCGGGTCATACCCAGGTGCTACCCATGGGTAAGTTGAGAAATAAAGTCATACCCATACCCATCCCGGGTCAAGTGGTATGGGTACAGGTCTACCTGTGGGTGGTATCTGTGGGTGCATGGGTCACCTGCAGGTGTATGATATATCTACTAGTAACAGTGAAATTAGGAAAGTACTACAAACATGCCAGAGTTAGTTGCTATTGAGCTCTGTAATATCATCTTGATCATAGTTACTGCTGGCATCCTGACAAGCTTTACCCTTTCCTTTCTTTCTTTTCATGCTCTCACTAAGTATTTGAGTGGTGATTTTATCATCCAAAAATGGGGTCTTGTACCACAAACCAATAGCCATCTGAGCTTTGAAGGCCTGTGAGCTGATGCCATGTTGAAGGTGATTGACCTGCAAACGACCGCAGGACAAGGCTTGTTCAGCATCCACAGAAGATGCTAATTCATGCCACAGTCAGAAGGCATTATAAGCTAAAAGTGATTCGGATCACATACCTGGAGCAGATAAAAAGTCCAACGCCATTTGAGACAGACAGGGTCTCGTTGCACGAGCATTCTCCCAATATTTCAGAACACCACCAATACTGATAATTTCAGCTCTGGACACCCGTGGAGAGTTGAGATAAGATTCGAGCAAGTCCAATGATGGTAAATCACGCAAAGACTCATCGTCAGAGCCATCAATGTCGTATTTAGAGCATTTTCTCTGCAAATTTGTTAGCAAGGTGAGCAAGCCAAAAAAATAATTACTGCTGTACATACCGCTGGTGGACGACTCAACAACTGAGTAGACAAAACGTCAGCAGCTGTTGGTGCATAAGTTTCCGACCAGCGCTGAGTTGCAATGCGCCGTGCTTCAATTCTATCAGCTTCATGCCAATCTGTGTTCTTCATGAACCACTCCAATTTTTTGTCTGGGCACATTACTAGTACATTGCAATTGATGAGCTTTTACTCGCAGAAAGGAGTGAATGACATACTAATTGCAATACGATAAACCTCATTATCATCTGTTAATGCATAATATTTGCCAATGACTTCTAGTGCTGCGAGTGCTGCTATTCGAACGATAGCAGATAATTCTAAGTCGCGTGAAACTTCTACCATCATATGTTCAAGCCGTTCAAGCATAGGAATGACCTCATAAATTAGAGGAACCTCGGCCTGCGAGAAGCGATTGGTTAATTCATCGAAAATCTAAGCAAGGAGCAAGTCAGTGACAGTATAACTTGAGATAGCATAGTGATACCTCAAACACAGGGATAAGCTGCTTTGCAAGTTTCCACTGTGTCATGGTGAGAGAATACATCTGCAAGCCATTGGCTTCCTGGCTAGTGAATAGCTTGATTTCCTTCTCGAACGACACATGAGTCCTCAGGCAAGCAAAGTCAGCGTTCCAGCGTGTTGCGACTCGTCGATCCAAAGTCCTTTTCTGGGATGGATGGCCACCTTCAATTGCCACAATACGTTCGAATGTAGCTTGAAGAGTAGTGCTATCATGCAGTCTTTGGCAAGACCCGCGACGTGTTGCATATGATGAGAACAATCTAATACAAAAAAATTCACCCACCTTCGGAAATAACCCAAGTGCTTCGTGTTGCTCAGTTGAACTTATGAGCAGTCCAATTGCTCTACCAGCTTCAAGAGCATCTCGTTGAACAGTTGAGACCACCTCCTTATCATGGGCATCCTTGGCTTCGTCAGTCTCACTGTCACCACTTGGCCCCTCCGACTGGTCGTTGGCAAGATGTTCCTCATCAGCTGTTAGCTGCTCAACTTGTACCTCGGGAGTGACCAGTTCAGTCGTGGTTGCTTTCCGAGTGCGTTGAACTATTGTAACTGTTTTCTTGCGTGCCGGCTGCTGGAAGAAGAAAGAGATAAATGCCTACATTTGATGTTCAGCCTATCAATGAGTGAAAAGAAACGGACACACGTACTTTTGCTATGAGGTTCACTGTATGTGGGAAACAGCGAGAACGGGACAACTTGCCACGGAACCCATCAATTAAAGTCATGAGGTGCTCCGCTGTTGCATCACAATTACTTGCATTGTCCATAGTGAGAGTATGTAACTTTTTCTCTAGTCCAAACCGTCTCAGGCAATCTGCAGTGACTTGTGCAAGATATAAGCCAGTATGACTCTGTGTAAGCCTGACCGTAATGTATAAGGACTGTGCCATTGATTTGAGATGAAAGCACTCACCGGATGAACTCGAGTATAGTACGGTAGATAACTCCCTGTGGCAACCAAACCACAACTAAACCCAAGTAAGCTGCGGCGAAGGGTGAAGTCCATCCATCGATAACAAGGTGGATGGAGCCAACATGTTTCTATAGAATTCAGGAAACATCTTTTTTTTAAAAGGAGAGGCAGCCATACCAAAAAATATACTTTGACGTGCTTTGATCCTTCAAGATAGATAACAGACACATCACATGCGACGGTACGAGGATTTGGGATAATAACTCCAGGGTGAAGGAGTCGAACTTCAGCAATGTAGTGTGGATCAGTGACAGAGTTAAATGGGCGCTTTGAAACTGCACAGTGCAGAGCAATTAGTGCACGGTGGGCAGCTTGCGTGTAAGATGATACTGAATTTTCGATGGTTTGTTGTGCGCCAACAGCATTCAGGGAACCAGCCTCAATACCACGTCGTTTCTCACACTCGGTTGCCCCACGCTGAAGGTTTTTCGTTTCCTGTCCATTTTGCATACATTTTCGCTTGTGGTGATGGCTAGTTGGATCAACACAGCAGGTAAATGTGTAAGTGATATAGTCAGGCGTGCCATCACCACGACAGTGGCGCTCCAATGAGACTTCATAATGGTCATAAACTTTTGACTTCCATCGTGTGCGTGATTGACCTGAATCAGCTACTGATTAAACCAATGACTGCGGGATGGTAGCCTAAACTTACGGATAATCTCGGTGTCCGCTAACTCCCAAACATCAGCATCACTTTTCTCTTTGGAATCCGATTCACGAGACTTGGTGGGGGAGAGGATTGCTGGTGCTAACGAATCTGCATTAGTCTGAGCTCGTGATCTGGTCTGTTTAGAAGGAGTGTGAGGTTCAGAGGGAGCCATACCATGCGCAAACTCTTTATCTCTCAATCTTTGATCTCTTATATAGCATCGTCGGTCGAAACATATTGAACTCGGATGATTAGCCCGAAGATCTAGCTTATCAGTGTTAGCAAAATTTGGGGTGACCGATGCTTGGACTCATAGACTCACAGTTATGAGGCCAAAGATTGAAAGATGCAAGCTTCATAGTACTTGGTCAAAGTTGGTAGGTCATTTGATGTCGGCTACAACAGTCCTTGATGTCAATAAACTGTAATGTACCTGATAGACGCAAAGCCTTACCAAATACTACATGACCCACGGGCACCCGCGGGTGCCCAAATTTTGAGTGTCGATGACCCGTACCCGCCCGGGTACTACACCCAACCCAACCCATAACCTGTAGCACCCGACCCGCACACTATCCGTGGGTGCCACCCGGGCGGGTACCTGGGCACCCTCTACCCATGTCAGGCCCTAAAGAGAGGTAAGTAAGTGTCATGAAAACAATCGAGAGCTTCATGGTTAGAATATGTGAGCGTCGAACCTCTGAAAATCACAAGGGCTTATATGCCTTCTTGCAGAGTCCTTCGAATCGCTGGATCTTGCTAGAAAACGGAAGGACAAATACTTGTGTCCTCAAATAGTATAGTCAAAGACAACACCGTGCTGTCAGTGTCGCGACCACTAATAAATGATGGGAAATTGTTACAGCTGTTTTCATAAATATGCAAAAGTTGAAACTCGCGCGTCGGAAATGCCCGGCCAGGACCCCGTAAGCACTTGAGTGACAAATCCAGCACCAATTCAGAGTGCTTCGCTGAAAGACGATGTCGTCGCCATCACCCTCCCTCAATTTAGGGCTACATTCATTGTCCATCTTGATACATACACAAAGACTACTACTGAAACTAATGGCAAAGCAAAGTCCAAGGAAGTCAAGTCTACAAAAGTCAAGGAACTTGTATTTCAAATCTCTGAGCCCAACTACCTCGAATTTCTGACTATCATCCTCGCAAAACATGACAAGTCACAATACAGGGTTACTGAGAGGAAAAAGTATGGGTTCAAGTACCTTGTCGGCAATTCTCGTGGGCAAGTGATATTTGTGTCATCCATGGGGCTTGGTCTTATCTCAGCGGTTTTTTATAGCCGCGTCGAAGCCATGGATGTTGACAACCAAGAAGATTATGCGGAGATGCGTTCATGAGACTTACCACATGTTCACGCAAGAATCGGACAAAGCGCTCACTCGTGACTGGTCCTTCGATAATGTCATAGGCAATGATCCCATCAAGAGTCAGGATTGGCAGGATCGAGTAACGTTTGCCTCGCACGAAACATTTCCTTTGGACACACCTTGGACAAAATGGTCATTACATACCAATAGAAGCAAAGTTTGACGTACCTTGTTCCAATTTTTGATCTCCCATGGCGTCAAATGATTGTTCTTTCATCTTTTGCAGCCTCGTCTCCGAACATCAACATTTCCGGGTCAGGTGCTATCTCAGCAATACTATTCATGAAAATGGCACGTAGTTCCTCGTTCCTTTCAAGAGCATATGCCGAAATACACTTGCGATTGACATGCAGTCGACGAAATGTGCGAAAAAGTGTTGGTATGGACACAAACACACCACGGCGAGCGTGGTTCATGTTGTAGCTCATCAAGATAGATGGTGGTACGATGACGGAGGATGGTTATAATGAATGCGATGTCGTTGACAGTGAGGCTGCGACGCCGGCCTTGATTGCTGCAGTGGTACTGTGAAACTAAGGGAAAAAGTTGCAAGACTTTGTATACGAGTCTTCTTGGCCCCAAGCAGATGGCATATATGCTTGACAGAATGCCCACGTCGACGTAGAATAGAAATTCGAGCTTTCAAGTCTGCTGAAACAGTGCGTGGTGGCATACTAACTATGACAGTGAGTGTGTTCAGCGCTGACAGCGCGCTGTATTGCCTCAAGTGCTTACGGGGTCCTGGCGGGCATTTCGACGCGCGAGTTGCGATTCCGCATGTTTATGAAAACAGCTGTAACAGCCAGTCACTGACACTTGCGGAAAAAACTGGGGTGGGTACTTCATATCGTAACAAGCGGGACCCTTTTGTTTGTCCAGTTCCATAAGGATTCTCAGTATCCAGTATATTCATTCATTTGGGTGGGTACAGCTAGAAACGCGTCAATTTGTGACTAGATATGCCAGCAGGCCCCGCTAGGTAGTGGGAACAGCAGGTAGTCGGGGAAGCAAACCATCTCTTGCCACATTGTATCGGGAAGTCAAATGCTTCAAGTTGCATTCGCAGTGATGACTCGGATCGCAAGCCGTCACGTTCGCTAGCACATATATAATGGGCCACCAAGTATGATATAACTTTCCAGTAACTATCATGATGTTCCCCGCTGGATGCTTGTGGACACTCCTGACTTTGTCAATCTCAATCATGGGTTCGCCCGTTGAAGTTCGCAATTCCCGCATTACCCTCCCCATGACCACCAGGCTACATTTCTCCAATGATACCAACCCGGTGCAGCGTGATGATATTGATGTTCCTTTGGAGAACGTTCATATGGTCTCCTGGGCATCTATTGGCGTTGGCGGTAACCCCACATTCTGTAAGTTCAACACTGAGAAAATATGAATATGCGGTTGCTAATGTATTATTAAAGACCGCTTGGTTGTCAACACCGGGAGCGCGATCACATGGATTGGCGCCGTGGTCGACACTGTGTCCCGCCCAACCGGTACCGCCACCAACACTGAGCTTCAAATGGAGATAATCTACTTTGATACCTACTTCGCCGGTATGACATACAACAATATTATAAGTTGAAAATACCTACGATAATCTATAGGAATACTATTAACCGATACCCTCTGGATCACTACCCCTAATGCCAGGTACACCATCGACGAGATGCCCATTGGTGTTACCGTTCCTTCAACGTGGGGCATGCCTTATGACGGCATGCTTGGCATCGGGCCTCAAATCTTGTCACGCGGGACCATTTAATGCACCCGGACAGAACGTTTCGCACTGTCACTGAACGCCTGTTTGCGCAAGGCAGCATTTCTCTGCCCCTTGTTGGTCTCTTTTTCAAGCCCTCCACTGAGGTACTCGATGATGATAATGGAATGCTCGTCTTTGGTGATGAAAACCCTGACATTAACATCGGCATCATCAGATACACGTAAGCTACCTCAGCTCCTGGATCAATCCAGACTGATAGTAATGATTTTGTTTCAGTCGTCTCAGCCGCAAGTTGTCTGTATCGACTATTGGGGTATCGATCAGGCCATCAGATATGGCAACGAGGTGATCTTACCATTTACCGCTGGTATCGTGGATTCTGGCACCACTTTTATTTGGATTGCCCCGGTGTGTATTTAGAGTCAGCGAGTAATAATGATCTAATCAACGTTTGATAGATGCCTACGACAGGTACCAGACTGCAACCGGCGCTAATTTAGATCCGAATGGAATGCTCTCTATTACCCTTGAGCAGTACCATGCCTTGCAGCCCTTGGCATTCCATATTAACGGAGTACGTCAATTTCTGGCAGCCCTTACACCCCTTGTTCACCATTTTGCATGCAGCAAATCTACAATCTGTGCCCTAACGCCCAAATATGGCCTCGTTGGCTCAACCACAGGATTGGGGGTGCTCCCAATGGTATATATCTCGTCATTAAAAGCCTTAACAGACTTACTGGCACTGGGATTGACTTTCGTCTTGGCTACGTATTCCTCCAGCGCTTCTACAGTGTGTATGATGACCACAACTTCCGTATTGGTTTTGCCACAACCCGTACACTGATGCCGACACGAACTAATATGTAATTGCCAAAGTATACAAAGCATCATTTTTCAGACGCAAAGCTGCATACGGATCACCTGATCTACTTAGATGACAGTGGGGCCTGATGCAGATGCGGCGTGTCTAAGTTGATATGTTTCTGGCTTCAGATGAATAAAATAGTAGTCAATAAAGGATCCAGTAAAACTGCTTGGATCTCTGCCATATTCCAGGACCCTTTACTGTAGGGGACTGAAAGCTTTAGAACCTCGATCATAACCGACTTTTTATTCTCATTTTATTTTTTGTGGTCATCCATTTGTTTCCTTTACTCGCTCTATCCTTGACCACATCAGTGACTTGAGTCCTCGATATTGTAGCCGTGGGAAGTATAGCACAATGTAATTCTGCTGCCATCAAATATTAGCTTTTATACTGCGAGCAATTTGAGTTGCACATACATACCCATGTATACTTGTAAATCCAGCTTAACATGAATGATTTATGACAATGCTAGAACATTCCGCCATTGCAGCCAATCAGTAGTGGTAGCACACTTGAGCCAATTGTTTTGAGCTTTGACATCTTACCTAATCTCATTTCTTGATTACAATGTTATTCAAGGCTTTTTCATGGAAAGAGCCCCTAGCATTTGTTGACAAATCTAGAATACCATTATGTTTAGCCACAAAGCTATGACATTACTCATTTTCAGATAATGAGGGGTTGTAGTAGACTTATCCCAAATATGTCGTGCATTGCCATTTGGCCCTATTTATTTGTCCTATTACAATGCTATTCAAGCCCTTCTCGTGAAAGATACCTTTGGCACTGGACAACTTTTTCTGGCCATACAGCTTCCAGCAGCCTCCACTTTCAACAAGCTCCACATGACCACTAAGTAGATTTATGAGTCCTTAATATTGTAGTCATGTGAACTATAGAAGAATTAAATACTGCTCCTGTCAAATATAGTCATCAATCCTCTGAGAAATTTGTGTTGTGAGTACATAATCATGACTCTGTGTACATTTAGACTACAATAAGCAGTTCATGACAAGATTGTGAGATTGTGACATCACTGTGTGCAAGAAATTGTAGCGCAGTTGCATACTCTTTGTTCAACATGCTTGTTTTTCCTTTAGCCTCTAGAACTGGGTTCTAGTAAGTAGGATCTGATATAAGATATAATCATGAAGGTACCAATACTACTAAGGTTGCAGAAGAAAGTTGGAAGAAAGTGGAGAGATAATTAGCTGGATGTCTGATGGAGAGTCTACTGAGTTTGTTACTTTGTCGAAATATTGATAAATCAAAATTTAAAAAGAAAGGAAGTCGTCTTCATCTTTGTCCTCATCCTCATCCTGCCCATCCCATCCCCTTCATCTTCCAGCTCATCACTAGACTCATCCTCATCATCAAACTGTTCATGGCCCTCATCACCATCAGCAAGCTCTTCATGGTTTGTGTCATCAACAGTATTCATGGTGTCAGCTGGTGTCATTGACTTAAGACAATCTCTGGTTATCCTTCATAGTATTGCCAGGTGACTGACACCAAATGGGGTATACTGCATGAACATATTGTGGTCAGCAAATCTGGCTCAAAGGTTGAGGGTTATATGTCATAAGAAAGGATGTCTATACTTACATCCCCATGTAGAGTTCTTCCCAATCATCTAGTTCCTCCACAGAACATGCCAACAATTTGCCATAGTGAAGGGAGCTTGTACCATGTCCTGATGCGAATGTGGGAATTAGGTGAGCTCCTCGAATTACTTGACTTGGATTGAGAAACCCAAATGCATTAGGGTCTGATTCCTTGACAAAGGTGACCTTGGGAAGATGAGCATACTTTATGCTGGATTTGTAGGTCTGTGGCAGTGCTAGCATCTAACCCAGAGAACTTCGAGGTGCCGCTTTGCAGGTTGGCCTCCCACATTCAACCATGTCTCCATGTGATAGATACCGAGTATGCGAGCATACCAGTATGGATGGTTAGGTGTTATTTCCCCCAAAAGTACCATAACATCTGCATGCATTTGAGGGTTGATAGTATCATGCTCATGCATTAGGTCATATGTAGTGTAATTGACCTGCATGGTCTGGACTGAGTAAATTATATTGTTAGGAATAATTACTGAATTATGTTTCTTGTCCATGAAGGTATGATTGCAATAAGTAACATCCAGTTTCCAAAGCCTGTAAAGGATGTGATCCTTGAGTTTTGGAACAAAATTCTGATAACCATTGTGAGAAGACTGATGTGTGTCCTGATTACAATATCATGCCTACCTTGACCACCAGATCACCATCGTGTTCCGAAGGAATGAGAATAAACAGACCAGATTGCTCTGATTGGTTGCAATGTGGTGATGGTCTCCTGAGGATGCTGAAGGGGGACATCAGCAGGTGATTGGCTATCAGATGAGCTTACGCTCCCACTTCTGACACACATTGAAGCACATGGCACCTATGCTCATGCTTTGCTAACTGTGCCTGGGTGTCTAGTTTACTGGTCAGTGGGTAAAAAGCTTTGAGGGCTTTGTGTGCAAGCTCTCCCTAGTGAAATCTAATGTCAGTTGGATAGTGGAAGTGTAGCATTGTGATGTATGCACCATTTGAGTAGTGAAAGAGTCTGTTAACCTGAAAAGCTTGATGGTTCTCATGTAATCTCCCATCACATGAAATTTGTAGGTGCCAAGATTCAACTTTTTTGCCCTCAAACCATTTGAATCTGGAGAGGTGGTGTTTTTGGGGAGTTGTGCAAGCCTTTGCAGACAAGCTGCTTTCTCTCTCGGTAGTTCAGTTGTAGTGAAAGTGGCACAGGTGACACATTCAATTTTCACAAACTTTTGAGAGAGCTCTCTAAATGTTTCTTTGAGAAAAGTTAATTTAGAGTCTGAGTACATCCTGAGTTTTGCAAGTGCATGCCACTGTGCAAATTGATCCAGTAGAGACTGCACAGCTGTATTATGCTACATGAGGAAATAATCCTTCAAAAACTGGAATTGCACACTGAGGATATAAGACACATTAGCAGGCTTAGTGCAGAGAATTTTAGATATAAAAAACCTGTAGGATGTCTTCAAAGTCATGTGCTGCCAATCACTTCATTTTAGAGGTGTTGTTTGCGAACCTTTGAATTGTGCCATTGCCAAAGGTCAGAATCTGCAGAATCCCACAGTGAAGTTGAAAGTAGTTAGCAATAGCAGAACTCTGTACCAGTTTGTTATAACCTGCTGTCAAA